>KZ147291.1:742-13355 GCA_002157085.1 Melampsora occidentalis | reverse complement strand
AAAAATTCAACTGGGTCAACCGGGTTTTTTGAAACCGGGTCAGGTTTGAGACCCACTATCGATGTGATCGATATATGCTTATTCAATTGGTTTTGGTTGACCCCTTAATTCCGTCCAGTCTCAATCAGTGCGCAGTTATCGCGTGGAGTCTTTGACGAGTTTGACGATAAGAAGTCTGTTGATTGGCATTGGGTCGGCAACCTCACTTACCTATAAAGACGATCACAGGGTTAAGAGGCGCCGAGACCTGTTACTCTCAAGACTACTTAAAATACACTACATGGTTCTGGAACTAGCTACATCGTCAACCCTCTTGGTGAGTTCGATGGGTAGCATAACCAGTATTGTGACAAAATTTACACAGCACTGCCACCGCCTTTGGGGCCGGTTTTTGGTACAGCTATCCTCTTATATGGATTGAGGACTACGCATGCCGTGGAACGTATCAAGACCATTCTTTATGTACCAAACTACGTGGAGACTGAGGCATGGTCTCAGACTTCTCAGACTCAGACTCAGACTCAGATCCGAACCACGGCAGGGTCAGAGGGCGAAAAATATACTAGACTTTCAATAATAAGCATTGGTTGGTGTCAGTGATAAGTAGCTCTGTCCAGCGTTGAGGATTTCTCGTTTCTGGACATTCTGATCCATCTACTTTGTCTTTCTTCGTGAACTCATCATGACTCTCGTTGATCCCTCATCTCAAAAGCCTTTTGAGATTCCCAAGGTTGAAGGATGTCTTGAAGAGGTAATGACTAAATTTCCTACTGAGACTTCCCCAAAGGATGAAAAGCTTTGGTGTGATCTGGACGAAGAACAAATCATTCCAGAAAATTCGCTACCGATCGTATTTCTGGGCTGTAAGCTTGAGCTGCTACCCATCATATTCATCATAGAAATTGTGGATCGTGCTCACCATGGGTTTTTATGTTTATGTCCATCTGGTCGGTTTGTCAGTGATGTTGGCACTGTTCTTAGCTGCCATGGACCAAACAATTGTGGCCATTGCCCTTCCCCGAATAATAGCTCAGCTTCATGGGTTTTCGGGGTATTCTTGGGTGGGTACAGCGTATCTTTTAGTTACAGCAAGTAGGTCATTTTCCCAGAAAAATTTTTGGATACCTTTGGTTTTACTGAGGTCTAGCTGAATTGGACTCATCCTTCTTCATCCCCACCTTTCAGCATTGAGTCCGTTGTATGGTCGCTTGTCAGACGCCGTCGGTCGAAAGCCAGTCCTGGTTGGCTCAATCGTGATGTTCTTGGTCGGTTCTGCTCTCTGTGGGGCAGCTCAAAATTTACCATGGTTGATCTTGTGCAGAGGCTTGCAAGGTGTCGGAGGAGGTGGAATATTTCCACTTGTACAAATCGTAATGGCTGACATCACAACCTTGGAGGAGCGTGGCAAATGGGCAGGTAGGGTTAATTTCTTTTATTCTAGCGTAAACCGTACGAAAATCTCATCATGTGAATCATTTTGATCAAAACAGGAGCAACGGGCACTACCTGGAGTATCGCGGCTGTTTTAGGACCAGTGTTAGGCGGCATACTGACCGACCGCCTCAGCTGGAGGTGGACATTCTACATCAATCTGCCCTTGGGCGCACTCTCTTGCGCACTTATCGTGATATTTTTAAACACGAATACACCACCCAAGAAATCGTTCAAATCACATCTATCTTGCTTTGATTTTCTTGGATTAAGTTGCATTTTTTGCTCTGTAGCTTTACTTTTACTTGGATTCAGTCTTTCAGAAACTAGTTGGAGCTCTCCTGCAACAATCTCTTGTCTTTGTCTAGGTATTGCATTTTTGGGATTAACAGTTTATGTAGAATTGACTACCAAGCGATTACCTATCATCCCACCTAGACTTTTTCTAGACCGGACTCCTGCTCTACTTTTGCTTTCTTCTTTTTTACATGCTGTTGTATACTATGCATCTGCTTATTATCTACCATTGTATTTCCAATCTCTCGGCGCATCTGCAACTCTGGCAGGAATCAAGGGTTTAGCTTATAGTCTTACAACCGGGGTGTGTACCACTCTAGGGGGACTTATCCTTCCTAGTCTGAGGGATTACAGATACATCTTGTGGTTCTGCTGGGGCGTTCTGATCATAGGTTATAGCTTGTGAGGGTTTTGATTATCTCGCACTCAATGCCCACTCTAAATGTTTGACCTTTCTGTCCTTTATACGTTTCTTAGGATGACACAATTAACTGAGACTAGCTCAATCGCAAAGCAAGAGATCTACCCCTTCATCGCTGCTATAGGTACCGGTGGTCTGTTTGTAGTAAGTATTGGGTTATTGAAAAGCAAATAGTATTGACATTCTGATCTTTTCATCTTCTATAGCCGCCTTTGATTGCTTTACAAGGGGCAATGCCTGTGGCGGACCTGGCAAGTAGTACTTCCACATGTGAGTAATCTTCTTCATATTACGTGATTCAGATTACTTATCGAGTGATCTGACCATTTTAGACGTCTTGAATCGGATTCTTGGAGCAACACTTGGTGTATCCATAGGACACACCATATTTGCGTCTCGACTGGTAAGAGCCATGACTTCGTGGAAAGATCCATAATTCGATATCTCCTCTTGTCAAACTTGATATTTATTAGGACTGTCACTCTGTTTAACAGTCTCGTCAATTGGTTACCATCGCCAAATCCGGCGATTTTGACTTGGACAGCATGCAAAAATTTGTTGAAATGGATGTTCAAAAGTTGGGAGAGATACAGCCTGAATGGTTAAGGTCTCGATTCATGCATGCTTACGTAGATGGTATCACTACCATTTGGATCGTATGTCTTGTACTGGTTGGAATAGGTTGCATCTCTAGAAAGTTTTTGAGTCTTTTCTACCACATGTCATACACATTTAACTGATACCACCACTATCAACTTTTTGGAATTTCTTTGAAAACCTACAGTTTTGCCTTTGCGTGGTTTCTCAGTAGCACAAAGGAGTGCCAGCCTCGACCCAAAGAACCGAGCAACTCGAAATGCAAATCACCATGAGCTCACTGAGACAGCATTCATAGCAGCACTATGATCCGCACTGGCAGAAGTCATGGTATCATTTATCCCAACCATTTCTCTGATCAGTTTCTTTTCATTTATCAAATTGGCAATTCTGGATGTGGATGGCCGGCTGGCGGATGCTTTCAACAGATGATGTCAGTCATACGAGACGATATCTGATCGCTTTCGCACTGTGACAATACTCGTCAAAAAAAATTACAAGTGCAGATAGAAGCCTAAATCTTTTCCTAACCCTTGTGTACTATCATAGAATGATCTATGTTGCAAACTTCTCCATCATATCTTTTGTTGAATCTTTATGCAGTCAATATCTTTTCAAACCTTAAACTTAAAGCTTTTATAGGTATCTATTAAAAGCATTTCATACCACAATTTGTCAAAATTCAAATGTACCAGCAAAACCAAGGATGTGCAAATATCTGTAAGAAAAAAAAACGTCAAAATTCGGATCAATTTCAATCTCATTCCACTGCAAGTACAAAATCACACCTTTGTTGTACCTATCCGTTTCTTTTTACATTTCTCACATCCCAGATAACTCAACCCTCAAGTAGTCTGAATAGACACAAAAGCCTCTCAGAAGGCATCCTATGGCTGAACATGTCAAAATCCACTTACCTTTGCTTCACCAAAAGGCCTCTCTGATAACAATCTCTCAGTTGTTATGATCTGTATTCAATTTTATGTTGAGAAGTCTTTTTGTTTTGGGTCTTGTTCTCTTTGGTTGAAAGCACTAGTAGTGTTGATGTTCCTTTTGTCACAGATATTTCCTGTCTAAAGAAAATTACAAAAAATAATTACCCTTCTATCTTTTTCAAAGATATAAATAACAGTTGCCTGTAATGGTTTGAATCCCTAATTGCCATTATGATGATGTTGACTTCAGCTTATTGTAGTGTGTGGACCATCCCAGATCACTGATATTGGTAATCGCCAGTGACCCCAACCTTTCCAAACCCGCCGTTAAAACTGAGGTCTCATACATGTACAATTCTTTTGAAGCTGGAATCAATAATCAAATTGACTGGGGTGCTGCACCCATTTTCATTTTACATCTCATTCCATACATTCATTGAAGATTGTGGGATATTTGTTCTATTTGTTTATGTTATTTGTTTTGGAAAATGTCATTGCTATCTTGTGTTCATCCCTTCACCTCTTAACCCAATCTTCAGAAAGGTGCTTTTGAGATGCATGGAAAGATATGCCTACAAGTCATCTTGCTACAATACCTATAAAATAGTGTGGAATTTGAATCATCAACCATTGAACCTTCACTTTTAACCAGAATCAAAATTGACATTTGGAGTTTTGCCAAAAAATGAATCATTCAAAATGAGCAGCAAGTACAAAACTTTCAAACATGAACTTTACAAAATCAGACAAAAATGCAACAAACAGTGAGATACAAAGAATGCTTTATAGTACAGATGAGTGAATTAGATGCAGTGAATCAGAATTTGATCTTGGATGAATATTGATGTTGACAAAAGATTGGATCAAGCTGGCAGAGTAAGCGTATATAAGCTTTGTAGTCTAGTGAAAAAAGCTTTATGAAAAATTGTCTAACCATTCATTGTGCTACATTTTTTGACAAGTTTAGATTACAGATGAGCATGAGTTTTTTGAAAGATTGATATTTTTGAAGATTAAGATTGATTTTGATTTGTAAGTTTTGATCTTTTTGCCAACTTTTTCAATTTTCTTTCTTTCTTCCAATTTTTAAAATCTTCTTTCATTGAAGAACTTAAGATAAGAATCAAAAATAATGAAAAGATTGCAATAAAAAGTTGAAATGAATTTGATTCAGTTGGATAAGATTTCAAAAGTTTTTTCGGTTTGTCATCTTCTGTGAAAGTTTGATGGGTTTTTGTACTTGAGGTTTTGAATGATGAGATGATGAATGAAGAAATAAAAAGAGTTAATAAAAGTAAGATGATGACATTGATTGTTTGATGATTATTATCATTGTGTTGTGAGGTATTTTTCATGAATCTTTTGAAGACCAACTCCCAGAGAGCAATCATGGAGATGAAGATAAATATTATGAATACGATGATACCAAAGACTTTTACGATTGAAGTGAGTTCATCAAATATGATGATGATCGGTAAGAAGATTGAGGATGGATTGATATTTAAGAGAGTAAACAGAAGAATTGAGATTAAAAAGACCAATGTGATGATTTGTTCAGTTTGATACATTTCTATAAGTTTGGTTGGATTTGTATGTTCGATTATCGAGTTGATTTGATGTGAGATGCAGCCTGATGAAGTTGCCTTCAAAACTCAATCTTCAAAGTCGCGTTTTGATCCTTCAAGTTTATTTAAGAGTGAGCTATCACACGTCTAACATGTCGATGACATCCTCTGAGGATAAGTACATATGTCGCTGTATGTGTAACTCCAACTATTCAAGATTTCAGTTTACACGACAATCACCAATTCAACTTGATCGAGATTCGAAGGAATTCAGTTTATCAACAAAAATAACATCAAACCCATGGTAAGTTTATCAATATCATCATCAAGTTGAATCCATCATACTGAATCAAAGATATCATCGCTTTCGCAGCTTCCACTTGCTCTTCTCCATGGCGCCCAAGGAAAACCCATGTTGGTAGAGCTCAAAAATGGTGAAACGTTCAATGGACATCTGATCCAATCAGGTTAGTTTACCCGGTTTTTGAATCTATTCACAACATGATCTTTATTCACTCATCTGTTCTTGATTATATTCGATCCAGATAATTTCATGAATTTAACCATGAGAGAAGTCTATTTGACAAGTTCGGTATGAATCTACTCTTCAGCTTTATCTTTTGTTTTCCATGTATCTGATCAATGGATTTATCTTCATCATAGGATGGTGAAAAGTTTTGGAAGCTTTCGGAATGTTATATCAGAGGTAACACAGTTGAGTTTTACCAACGCTTTTCCTTAAAAGAACTTTAACGTTTTAATGTCAATATCCCGAAACTGATCATTTTTGGTTCATTCTTTGCCTCTCACACGTATTCTTTCTCTGAAAATCTATGACCTCTTCAGATAAAATATATTCGAGTGACCGATAACGTGATTGATATTGTAAAACAACAAGAAGATACATATCGACAACAGAATCGATCGGCGCGTGGTGGAGCTGGTAATGGTACATCTGATCGTGGTGGATCAGAACGAGGAGGTAGAGGTGGAGGAAGAGGTACATTTAATTCAAACAGGGGTAACACACGGGGTGGACCGCCTGGTTCATATCGTGGAAGAGGTTCACAGAGAGGTACAGATCGTGGAAGAGGAAGGGGATCAGATCGTGGAAGAGGTCGAGGGATGTAATTGTTTTTTTTCAAAGCGAAGATGGAATAATCTTGATACTATAATCTTCTTTCTTGTTGTGTTTTCATTTGTCAATTCGAAAAATTCTCTCTCAACCACGGTGATTCTGGTTTGGGCAAACTCGTTTGGAATCGGAAATGTAAGAGTGAGTATGAATTGATTTATATGTGATCCATATCATTTACATCATCATGGGCGAGTATTAATGATGATGTCTTGGATTGGGATTCGGAATTGAATCTTCGGATTGAAAAGACTTGATAAGATATTGAATGAACCATGATACATATGCAACATTGAATACCGGATCATTCAATTCATCCCTGTCTCGGAACATGAGCAACGAGGAACACAAGTTTAGCTTCACTAAAACCTACAGCGAAGACAAAGTACAAGTTTTTCATTTGGACTCTAGATATGACTCATTTTTTGATGAAGGTGTATACAACCTCAGGCTTAAAATCCTGCCGGGAGTTGATCTCTATTTTCGTGACCCCGTGTTGATACAATTAACAGCACTGCCAACCAAGCACTGCCACTGCCAGCACATTGGCGTGCAAAAAGCGCCAGAGGCATCCCTCGGTGTTCCCTTTTTCTCGAGGCCGCCATTCAAAGCCTCCTGAGTCCTCGGACGTCCGTCGTCCACCTCCGAGAACCAGACATGCAGTGAAGGACCAAGGTTAATCAGCAGTTTTGAGCGACTCGGAGTCGGAGCTCAAGAGGGACCTAGTGAAGTTTGATCAGTAGTTATCTGGCCTTTCACCTCAAAGGAGATACGTACTCTGAGTGAATGCAGCTCCAAAATGGCCACATTCAAAGGTTGGGCGCAATATCTTGATCTCTGTATGTTTATGTATATTTGGAGGGACTCTTTGGAGATTCGGGATGCAAGCATGACACTTGTGATGAACTTGACATTGATAATTCAATTTTTCTCTCTTGGCCTTTCCCGATTTATTGAGAATCAAGTCTTATGGATTTAACTTTCATCATTCAATCTTTGTTCCTTTGCGAAATGCCTTCAATATGATTGCCGTTTTCCTTAACCGGTGAAATATCTTGATCTCCTGAAGTCCCATCGATCTTGAAGTATATCTTCCTAATTTGGATTTCGTTGGAGGGCATTGTTGGTATCATCTGACTGGTCCGTTTTCGGATCATCAAAGGGTTCGTTGGTATGTTTCTTTTGATGATTTTGGAGATCAATTCCTGAGCTTTGGTTGTTATCTGAAGTTTAGTTCATATACACCTCAACTGCACTGATCGAGCCTTCTTTCACTTCCTAATCAAAGAAAACGCATCGGTGGCTACTCTCCTTCACATCTCCAGACAAAAGAGCGCAAGAAGACCTATGCTGACACATTGTTCATTGTTTTGATATGAGTAGAATGAGGAAATTCTTTGCTCAGCAGCATTTCATCAGAACTCAATCGCCTTTTGCAATGCATAAGAATTTATGTGTTGACTATTCTGGACATCCCCGCTTCAAAAAAACAATACTCATCTCAAATTGCTCAGCTGACTTATGATAAGAAGGACTATTGAGACTGATATATTCGAATCGACATCAAACCCTCCAAGTCAACATACTCTTCAACCTTTCGTCTCAAGAAAATCAAAGTTAAACCGAGGCTTCATCCGCCGTCATCCTGATAACATGAAATCTGATCTAAGCCCACCTACCAACATAGCCTTTCAAGAGGCAAACCCTTCAGAGATCATTTCTCCTAAAAGATCAACTTTTGAACCAAATCAAAGAAGAATTCTAAGTATATCAGATTATGAATTGGGTCCATTGATTGGAAAGGGTACACAAGGTTCAATTTATATATCAAGAGATATAAATCGTCGACAAGAAGACAAATTATTAGCTATCAAAGTTTTATCAAGCTCAGATCAAAGCTCCACTATTACAAAATTCCTCATTCAACAAGAGCTTGAAATCTTAAACTCACTTGATTCTCATTATCCATTTGTGTCTACATATTATGGAAACTTTTTGATTCAGGAGAAGTTCACTGCGTTGGTTTTTGAATTTATTCCAGGTGGTACCTTACTTGATTTACTATTGGATAAGTTTTATTCTGGTTTAGATGAAGATCAAGCCAAATTTTATGTCTCAGAATTACTTCTTGCATTAGATCATTTACATTCAAAGTTCATTGCGTTTAGAGATTTGAAGTGTGATAATGTGATGATTGGTTCAGATGGTCACATCAAATTAATTGATTTTGGATTAGCAGCAAGAGCTCAAGATGAATTCCAAGTTGCAGGAGAAAAGAGAAGGTCATCTCATCATTCATTTGACAGTTTCAATGATCCTGAAGAACCATTTTCAACTGATTTACGCGAAGAAGATTGGTGTAGATTAGCACACGTCTTGATTGAATTATTAGGGGAAAAGTTCAAACAAAATGATGTAAGTGAATCATGTGATGGATTTATTGATCGTTTGCTTGATAAATCTGTTGGACCGATTTCTTTTGAAGATATCATTAATTATGATTGGTTAAAAGGAATTGATTGGGAAAAAGTCAAAAATTTAGAATCTCTTCCTCCTTATGTACCAGAAGTTGATCATCTTTCAAGATATGAAGATGCTTCCTTCGATTCGAAAAGTTGGGAAGAGATTGCAAAATCTTTGATGCAACAATTTTGAACAGTTTGAATGTACTTTTATTCTTTGATTTCTTTGTTGTATGAGAAAGGATACTTTTGATTTGCATAGCTTCAGATATGTGGAACGTGTTTTTTTCGGACCTTGAGTACCAAGAAACCTCACGAGGTATGGAAATTGTGTTGAGACCCAGAATTGTGAATCCTCCATCAAAAGCTCGATCCATCAGAATTCACAAAAACTCACGTAGTCGTCGTTCTGGAATTGTTTCACGCACAGCGATGAAGCCTTGCATACATACTACTGATATTCTCGATTAAGATCCCGATGCAAGACGTTTATTACAAAGTAGCATGGTCAGGCATTCTAGTAGTATCGAAATAAATCTCAGGTCTTTCAAGACTTGCACAGAGCAGCCTTGAGTTTTGGAATTACTCAATCGCAATTGCAAGCATTCAAGCACAGAGGTCGAGTGCTATACATAGTCGGATCCAAGAGTGAAGACGTGACCGCAAATCCATATACCGGCTCAGCTGTTTCAAGTTGATCAAAGCGCCATATCAAAAGTTTCTGAACCAAGATGAATGATCGAGTTCTATTTTCCAGATATCTTGGTTTTGGTTTTCTTTACCTACCTATTTCTCGTGTATGTACCTGCATTCTAAATCAGTCCATCTAAACTTTTGATCGATCTCAAGTTTAGTTCAATCATCTTTGATTCAGGTTCAGGAATGTGATAGAATTGATAAAATGACCTCAAATATTCAATGAAAATAACCAAATATCTACTCTTCAATCGACTTGGTATGTTCTATTGGAACAACCTATCAGCTGACCAGCTCCCCTATAAAAGCTGCGCTCAAATCGTGAATCCACTTGATTTCCATTCTCACCTTTCTCCCTTCAACTGATAAGTGTCGAATAAATTACTTTGATTATCACAACACATCCTATCCTTATCAAATAGCTCATTTACCATTTCTTATTGACCAGTAAACATGTCTTCAACCGTTAGACAACAAAATGAAATTGTTTCATCTATCGCGTCCAATCCTAACTCGTTAAGCTCAGACATTTTACCAGCGCCGACTCAGCTTTCTTTTTTAAAGCCCAATGACGTGACGCTCACCTGGTTAACAACAAATCAGTTGACTAAATGCGCTCAGAGGGTGTCCACAGAACCAAATCCTGATCTCTCTTTACCTTCCTCTCATCGCTCCAAACGACACCATCATCCTTACCGCTCAATCTCAATTTCTTTGTCTCATCATTCGCATCTTGGGTTTCTCTCTTCCTTGAACTCTGACCATCAATCTTCTTCAACCAAACACTTGAGAGTCCGTTCTTGCCCAGAACGCAAAACAAAGATGTAAGTACCTACCCTTTATGTTTTCTAGCTAGATTACTCTAGAAATGGTTCTGGTTTCCTTACCTGTGTTTCCTATCTCAGCTCGGCGTCTCGGGATGGGGTCGACTTTGAAGAAATCCGGCGTGATCACAGCTCTGGTCCGCAAAGAACAGGTCAACTAGTAGACTACGTTGTACCATTCTCCTCTGCGGATCTAGCCTGGCCAAATGAATATCAACCTTCAGAAGCTGAGCTTGATTCAACATCCTCAAGCTCAGCGAGGTCTTCCATCACCACTTTAGAACTTGACACACCTAGCTCCAATACCTTTTTCGATCCTGATGTCACCTTTCCGCTGCCCGTACCATCTCTCAATCCTCTGAAAGACTCTAGTTTGGTACAGGAAGTAGTCTGGGAGGATCGGGCACATCATAGGATATTGATGATGATGGAGAAGGAATCTCGAGATTCACTCGAGACTCCAGATTTCTGCAGAATCCACTGGGAAGCGAGGCATGAGGTGATCAATTGGCTCCTAAAGGTTTGTCTTGTCTCATCTCTTATTGTTTCAATATTGTTCCTCAGCATCTTTCTGATATCAATCTTGTTTTTGTCTGCATAGTTTGATCTACGCCTTGATGATTACCCTTGCATTGCTCCTGCCACCCGACATCGAGCCATAACGCTATTTTCCAACTTCTGGTCCCAGGATTCGCTTTCTGGCAGTATGTTGTTGGATGATGTCCGATTAGTAGCTCGCCGAACGGGTGTCACATGCCTTGTATTAGCTTGTAAGGTGGATGTCGATGAGCTTCAACCGCTCTTCGATGTCCCTCTGAGTACCTGGGCCAAACAAGTGACAGCTTCAGGTTGGACATCAGCCAATGTAAAATGTCTAGAGGTTAGTTTGAGCCTACGATCCTCCTGATCATGGTCATCCTTATACTCACAAATTACTTGAAACCTCTTTTCCGCGCTACTTCAGTCATACGAACGCACATTATTGAGGCAATTGTCCTACAATGTCACCGCGCCAACACCATTTGACTTTATGTCCGAGCTCACCATTGCTTCCTTCGAATTGGTGAGACTCATGAATCATTGCCCAGAGGAGTGGGAGCTGATCGAAGAGGCATTCAAGATTGTCCTTGAGCGGACGGTCCAAAGTGAGTATCTCTTCGAACGACCTCCAGTTTTGTCGAGTCTCAAGTGCTCACATTTATTTTATTTCAAGGTCCTGAATACATAAAGTACCCGACATCTGTTCTCACAGCAGCTGCGCTATTTCTGAGTCTGGAAGGGTGTCTCTTTGACCATCCCCTTGAAAAAAGTGACGTCAAAGGACGGCAATGGTCAAGAGATTCCGATGGAACTTGGACTGAAAGTATCAAGCTGAATGTCCCAAAGACAGTAAGGGTACATGTAGTCAGTGAGGTTTTGTCCGACATGTCGATTGAGGTGGTACAGGAGGACATCAAGGCTTCGGTTTGTGCTATAATGCGCTTAGATCAGGTCAGCTTCCTAAAAATTGAGGCCATCCAAACCTTTCATTGATTACTTTTTGAAGCAGTGCCAGTACTGATATTGTCATATACTCATTTTGTGTCCATCTTCAGAGAGACGTTGAAGAGTGTCAGAACTGGTGTGCATCACTTTGACAGCACAGTAAGAATGGATGGAGGAGCTGTTTGTAGATTCATTTGCATTTCATATATGATCTCTACACTTATTTGTATGGTTGACATTAGTTTGTAGTACAAAATTATCATCAAGCAAGGCTGTTGAAGTTTTATGTAATTTGTACCATAGTAAGAAGGAGTGTATGCATTTAGCTTGAAGTCATTTATCTGGCTTTGTTCTTGATAGTCCATTTGAGGAATATAATGATCAATGGGGATCTTACCACAGCAGCCATAAATTGTGTCACTTCCGGTCATGTTTCCAAGGCAAGATTATTCAATGAAGAGCCAATGGAGTAATAAATATCAGGACTTAGACTTGGGTAATTGTAATTTGGTTTGTATGGGTATATCCACATCTCTTCCCACAAATTGGTTTTGTGGTTTTTGTGGAAATGGAAACAAAGCAATGTACAATTAGGCTTGATAGAAACTTGGGTTCTTCAAGCTTTATTAAATTTTCTCAGCTTCACATACACATAACAGTCAAATTGGTAGGTAGGGATAGCTTTTCATAGGATAGGACAACCTTGAGTCCCAGGAAGTATGAAACTGCCATGTCAACCCTAATTTCTCAGCATTTCTTAGTAGG
>KZ147287.1:7058-18633 GCA_002157085.1 Melampsora occidentalis | reverse complement strand
GGTTTCATATTTTGATTTCTATGTTTAAAACACCAAAAAAAAATTCTCTCCATAGGTTCAGTTTGTCAAGTTGTATCTAAAGCACAAAAAAAGTTTCCTTCTTCGTTGTGTGCCGCTTCAGTAGACTTTGGCTTTGGTCAGATCTACATTGTTATTTAAAGAAATCCAACTATACACGTTCTTTTAAAAACCAGTGAAACAACGGCTTGACAGTCCAGATTTCGGTGCTGAGCCTAGGTACTGATGGAACAACTATATTAATTTTTGACGGGACGCTGAGATCGCTGAGTAACGGGGACAACGAGTATATAGATTTGACTCTGTAACTAACAAGCTTTGTTACATCGGGCCGAGGGCGGTTGAAACTCTACAATACACTTTCGCTTTGTGCATATAGACGTGGCAGGTGGGCGGGTGCGCGGAGTTCCAAATTGACATTTGTTAAGACGTGAGCGATACTTATAGAAACTTGGTCGTGCGCAAAGTTTTCTCCAGCTTGACCTACACTGTCAACGTATGATTTGGTGGTGTAAGATCACACCTCTGCGAGTGGAACTTTGGAAAGTCCCGTTGCCTAAACCATTCGGAATGTATAAATTAGCTCTACTAAATAATATGAGAAAATAGTCTGCTTACTTTGATCCCCCAAGTATTGGTCGCTTCGGAGAAATCTTCAACATAACAACATGGAATTACTGCACAGTCTGCGTACGCGGCGCTGAGTAAAGAGCCGTCGCAATGGTTACAGTTCGACGAGCCCTGTCTCGAGGGTGCGGTGGTCGAATGGTGATTCGGTGTCTGTCGATTACCTTGGGAGAGTGTTAGAAATTGTAAGGGTTCAAGACAAGGACTGTTGGAGGGCTAACGTAATGCCACGGAGGATGCGGCAGTGTCTGCGATACATTGATGTCTGTTAGGGTCTGAGAACGACAATCTAAAACTCTCCAATTCGGTTGGAATAGCGGTCGTTGGTGATATGGCAATGTAATTGAGGTCCTCGATTACGTTTTGAGGCATCAGCCCAGGAAGGGTATGATTATTGGTTACGAATAGTACGTTCGACCAACATGAGGCAGTGTAGGATTTCAAACGGCGCCGCCGTGTAGAATATATAAAGACGAATGCTGAGCAGTCTATTGAGAACATCATCTCATTTACGACCGTTGCTTTTTGTTTTTTTACATCGTTGAAGCTTATCTGTTTCATATCCTACTTGAGTTATATAATTTTGCACCAATCGATTTAAATCGGTTTTGCATACGTTTTTTTCTGGAATCCTTGATTACAATCTGCGCTCCACAATGTTAAACAGCTCTGTCGTGTATCATACTGTCCAAGCGCAATTTACAGGCGTTGTCGGCTCTGAAGTTAGTGGATTGTTTGTCACGAATGTCCGAGGTTGAATTTACTGACTTTTGTTTTGTTATAAAGGTACAGAACGTTCTGCTCAATGATAAAGGTTTTGTAGCGCACAACGCGGTGGTTACAACTCGAAACACTAACGGCACGTCGGTCAACACATCCATCGATCTAACAATGTCAATGCAACACGACGTTAACATAAAGCCGGGCAGTGTTTATACCATGAGTTGTAAGATGATCGGCTCAAACACACGTCGCAACGATGCTTTGCACTTTGGCAAAGACACGCAGGTACAATTGTCTTCGGCTGCTTTGCCAAATGCGACTCTCGATATCATGGATATAAATAAATTGTCGATGGTAGTGTTAGGCGTTGTGTTCAGTAAGGAAATAGTCCCCGAGGAATTGGCAACTCCGCTCAAGTCTATTGTTCTTACTGTCAAGTCAGTAGACCACGACCCCGTAGTACGTACAATTTGTCTCAGGTCGACTCTTGATCCGTATTTAACCCGACATTCTGCAATCTGCAGGATAAATGTCCGGTGGTGTGGATGACTAAACATTACCTTGCGGCGTCTATGCACAACAACGCTATGGTTCGTGGAATGAAGCTGGGGAGCGAAGTGCAGGTGGCGGGCATTGTGAAAGGTTATGATTCTGAGTCTTTCATGTGGGAATCAGAGGTGTGTTTTGCATTAGGAGATATATATGCATTTGGGGCTAATCGTTAGCTCTGTTATAGGCGTACGATTTGACTTTATGTGGCATTAGTCCTGAGGTTGATCCATCCAATGTGGTAACCAGTCAGGCGGATGCCGCTTCGGAGGAAGAAAGGTTAGTCTTTGAAGCCTATTTGTGAAATATTCACGTGAACTAATGAGGTCATACAGAAGTGTTCGCCGCAGATGCTGTCGTCACCGTCAAAGTCGATGGCCTAAACGTCGAATTCATCCTAACGTCATGTGTCTGAAGCGGAGTTTACCTCGGAATAGATGGTTGGCTTGGCACACTGCAAACAAGCATAAGCTCAGTGGTTGGTTCAATGTTAGACGGAGGCGGTCCCTCATATAATTGGATGTTGGAACATCAAGATCTGCTGAACGACATCATCAACACATGCACAATTGAAGACTTTGTCGAGGCTTCATAGATACTTCTAGAAATTTTCAAATCCTATTCTCCTCTGTCATTTGTTTTACTTTGCCCTATGTATGTAAGGTGTGTATTGAGTCGTGTCATTTGTGATCAATTGTGTAGTATATCTGTGCTCTCCTGGATCATTGTCGATCAGACCAACACCCATGAAAATGTCCTTGACATGATATGGGATATCAGATGCTGCTTAAAGGGTGATCTATAGAGAAGATATACAATGGAAACATGGCAATTTGACGCGTCAACTGTTTATACGCTCAACGTGAAGAGCATAAGAATCCCGACATAGTGTCATTTAATTGTGAACATGTATATTAATGCTTAGGCAGCGTCGGGGGAAGCGACCTTTTGAGTGTATTGCCAACATATCAGATCGAAGGTGAAACTGTGCGACACTGCTCCTGTAATCAACGGCCTCGAGGTTGTTGTTGTCGTGTTCCGTTGATTCTGTTTAAGAATGGTTTGTGCGGTTTTTTTTAGTTCATATGTCATGGTCGAGCAAATTATGGTGTCGATATGTTGGAAATATGTTTGAGCCCGAGGTTAGCTTGAAACGTTTTAATGGCCGGTGAGTGTTGACGCAAAGATTCGAACAAAGCGATGTACACCCAAATTGCAACCAGTTCCCATCACTTCGATTTACACAAAGATTTTATTGTGTTGTCGTTGCTCTGATAATACTACCGCGGAGAAGATACAGTGAATGAGCCGATCGATGCTTTGAAATCACTTCATTCATTATTGGCAACGTGGTTATGACTCATTTTAGTTGAAAGAGTAAAATGCGCCACGGTGACAGTGATATCACCAGTAACGCCTGAGAGGGTGCACATGAAGTGGCGTAAGGACAGAATTGCAACAAGGAAACCGCAGGGAAAAGGGTGTGAAGAGTTAGTTTTTCCTGCGTAAGGAGAAGTTCTGCGTGAGGTAGTGCAAAGGGCCTCAGATATGATATCAGCGGTAGGTACTTCTGAAGCCGGAAAGTAGTTGTCGAACCCTAGGTTTAGCACAATGGTTCTTCTGTTGCCACGACGGATACTATATAAGAAGAGGCAATTTGAAATGCGGACTTAGGCATTGTCTTTTGCTCATCGTACAACATAGCCAATATGCCCAAAGCCGCAGCTCGAAGTCGAATGGAGAACCATGAAAAGGTGTTACTGAAACGGTTCAAAAACGAAATTCCGAACAACGTCGGCGAGTGTAACGATTATTGCGAACATTGCGGAGCGGCGCATTGGTTGAGGGAGAAAGTGAAAGCTCGGGGTCAAGAGCATCCAGCACATTATTCGATGTGTTGCCGAGGTGGACAGGTGGAGCTACCTCAACATTATTTCAGTTATCCTCCAGTTCCACAACTATGGTACAATCTCTTGACGATTGACGATGCGGGTACGTCAGCAACTACAATTGCTGAATAAGTGGATACTGATTTCGCGTACAGATGGCAGAAATTTCCGAGATAACATAAGAGCATATAACAACAGTCTGAGTTTCACTTCTTTGGGAACAACGATCGACACAACTGTAAATGGGCCTTATGGCGTGCGATGCTTCAAAATCGACGGCCAACTGACGCATCGAATGGGAAGTATTCTGCCGCCGGATGATGAGAATTATTCCTTCGCTCAAATATACATTATGGGACCGGAGATAGACAACGAAGCTGCACACCGCGTCAAGGTTTCAGGGGTCAAGATTGACCCTGTCATCATGTCTCACTTATTGGCTTTTCTCTATGAATTCAATCCATACGCCAAACAGTTTAGGTCGGCTTACGAAATCTGGAAAAAGGACAAATCCTTGGCGATCAGGTTGAAATCGATTCAACCCACGCCGCATGGATCGTCGGGACACGATATTTGTACATATGTGCGGCCTTCAACGACGGAAGTAGCAATGGTTATTGGCAAAAGTGGAGAGATTGGTTCTGGCGAGAGGGACATCATATTGACATCGAAAGCTAATTGCTGGGAGCGGATCTCTGATCTACATACGGGGTATCTTCCTTTGCGATATCCGATTCTATTTCCATACGGTCAGGCAGGATACGATTCGTATTATAGAGTGCCGAGTGAATATAGTAAGTTTATTTGTTGATATATTTCAAAACTGAGCTGACGTGATTATAGATGACGGCGCGACCGTTTCTTCCCTGGCATGGTTTGCTTACCTGCTGTTTGAAAGGCAACAACAGTTCTCAAATATACTGGCATCGAGGATGTTATTACAAGAATTTTGCACCGATTTGTATGCATGCGTCGAACATAGTCGCATGACGTATTTCCGCACTCATCAAGAAGACATCAGGTCGGAACTATACTCGGGGGCGGTCGAAGCTTTGGGTAGAAATGATTTCGCCATTGGCAGACGTGTAATATTACCGGCGTCTCACATTGGTAGTCCTAGAGCTATGGTACAACTATATCATGACGCGATGGCATTAGTACGACATTTTGGACAACCCAGCTTTTTCATTACAATGACAGCGAATGACTATTGGCCAGAAATCCAAAAAGAATTGCGTTACGGACAGAATGCGACGGACAGACCCGACATCATGACTAGGGTATTTAACCTAAAATTAAAAGATCTGCTAGCAGATATCAATCGCAAAGGAAGATTAGGCGACTGTGTTTCACACATTTCTACTATTGAATTTCAGAGTCGTGGACGGCCTCATTGTCATTTCATTCCGATCATGACGAGGAATTGTACTCCCAGAACGCCGGATGCTGTCGATCTAATTGTTCGCGCTGAGATACCTGACCCGGAAACTGAACCATTGCTTTACGAGGCTGTAACGAAGTTTATGTTACACGGTCCATGCGCTGAAGGTAGTCCATGCTGGAGAGACGGCGGTTGTCGGTTTAATTTTCCAAAGGATTTCGCAGAGTCAACCACTATGACGGACGACGCTTATCCAACATATCAACGGCGAAATAATGGCATAACCTTTGTCAAGAATGGCTACACGTATACGAATCGAGATGTTGCGCCCTATAATCCGTATCTCTTGCTGAAGTACAATTGTCATATAAATGTTGAAGTAGCTGTCAGTTTTAACGCTCTGAAGTACCTTTACAAATACATAACGAAAGGACACGACCGAGCAGCATTGTCATTAGTGGCGGACAATGAGGTGGAACAATTTATTGATGGACGTTCATTGACGGGAACAGAGGGTGAGTTTCAATTGTTACGCGAATTCGCTTGCAGTGAGGTGTTGATAACATGGTTTATAACAGGATGTTGGCGATTGTTTCAATTCACGATGTCTACTAGATCCCCAGCTGTACAAAGATTAGTACTTCATATGCCGAGGATGAATCCAGTCTATTTTACAACAAATGCAACACTGAGAAGACAAATTGAGTCTGGGAGAGCAGCAAGATCCCAATTGACAGAGTTTTTCGAATTGTGTAATATGGACTACATAATTGGTGTCGGCAAGGAGAACATACCGATTAGATCATTGCGATACCCAGAAATCGTCGATCATTTTACTTGGAATAAGAAGACTAATACATGGAAGGAACGCAGTAGAGGATCAAAAACAATACCTAGAATCTACTTTGCAAGCATGTCTCAGGGAGATAGGTATTTCTTACGCTTGCTGTTATTTCACGTGGCAGGTCCAAAGTCATTCGAAGACTTGCGAACAGTAGATGGAACGTTATATGCAGACTTCAATCAAGCGGCGGCGGCGCGGGGTCTACTTTTGAACGACGACCACTACATCGCAACAATGAAAGAATGTGCATTAATTCACGGCGGGTATCAATTGCGATCGATGTTTGCAATCATTCTAAAATACAGTCCGCCGAGCGACCCTTATCGCCTTTGGGAAATGTTCGCCGATGCTTTATCAGATGATTGCAAACACGCTATGAAGAAAATAGACAGGCATACTGAGCCGACGAAGGAAATGATTGCGTGCTTAGGGTTATATCGGTTGGAGGTAGCGTTAGAAGAAGTTGGACTCGAGCTGAAGGCGGATCACTACCAAAACCAGATTTGTCTCTACTCGCTGGCTATGGGACACTGATTGGCGGTGTTGAAGATGGCTCTTTCACTGAAGAGGCTAGCATGTCTTTTTTGAACACGGCGGTTGGGAAGATGAACGAGGAGCAACGCAATATTTTCGTAGCTTTCAAAGATGCTATTGTGAATGATTCTAACGAATTATTCTACCTCGATGGCCCTGGCGGAACAGGAAAGACTTTCGTGTTGAATGCCATATTGCACTATTGCAATGCCTTAGGTCGTAACGCGGTCGCAGTGGCCTCTTCAGGAATTGCAGCGTTGCTATTGTATAAAGGTACAACGGCTCACACTGGACTGAAGATCCCAATTGACGCCGACGAACAATCACAATGTCGTCTAACGGCCAGGAATGCGGCGGGTGTACGTTTAATGAACTGCGAGGTCTTGATTTGGGATGAAATCTCAATGCAGAATAAAAATGACATTCATTGCGTCGACAGATCATTGAGGGAATTACGGAATGTCGATCTACCATTCGGGGGCATCAAAGTGTTATTTTCTGGGGATTTTCGTCAGACGTTACCGGTCATTCAAAGGTCAACCATTTCTCAACAAGAGGCAGCTTCGTTCAAACGTTCTTATCTTTGGCCATTAGTGAATCAATATGCATTAGTTACTAATGTTCGTTTACTGTCGGGCGAACATGAAGGGGATATACTCCAACAAAATAGAAATTATGCAGAATGGTTGTTGCAGTTAGGATCCGGAGACTTGCAGTCCACCACGGACGCCGCGGTAGAAATAACGGGGGTAGCGGTTCATTGTGTCGGCCCTGAACGTATGTTTTCGGAAGAATTGGCGAAGAGCATGTACTGCGAGGCGAATGATATGGTGCAGAAAAGAAATTGGGGCCAGTTAGCCGACTATTACGCTGAACGTTGCATTATCACGCCATTGAATAAGTCAGTTGCGATGATAAATGGTGAATTGTTGGACATGATTGATGGCGAAGAATTTATCGCGGATTCCATCGACGAGAACGATGACACGACAACATGCGAGCCCTTAACACCAGAAACTCTGAACAGCTTCTCTTTGCCAAATTTTCCTTTGCACTCTCTGAATTTGAAGTGTGGTATGCCGGTTATTCTACTCAGAAACCTGAATCTGAAACAGGGTTTATGCAATGGAACTAGGTTGCTGATTACTTACGTGGGTCAAAAAATGTTAACATGTAGGATCATCAACGGGTCGAAGCAAGGTGTGGAGGTGATGATACCGAGGATAAGGCTACGACATGCAGGAGACGGCAATTGTCCTTTGCCTTTCTATCGTTTTCAATATCCAATAGCCTCAGCTTTTGGTATGACAATCAATAAATCTCAAGGTCAAAGCTTGAAGGTCGTTACGATATTTCTTCCGAGTCCAGTTTTCTCACACGGTCAACTGTATGTGGCTTTGTTGAGATGTACATCGGTGCAAAAAATAGTGCTTTGTATGTCAAAATCATCGAACACCAGAGAAACATGGAATATCGTTTTAAAGAGCATTTTAGATGAATGAATGGAGTTGTTTTATGAATCGTGAGTATTCTAAATGCATATCTGTTTGAATATAGTTTTGCTGATGATGAAAATTGGCACTGCAGACCTCGAGGTGAATATGTTCGAGATTGCGAACAGAAGTGGAAAACGGCATATCACATTGATCACTATAACATGGGGCGGACTTTGGTTGAGTTTTTAGTAGGCAGATCGGGAAAAGGCGGGACAACGTGCATTGGCAGTATATTGCCCTGAGGATTGCATTATGTATATATGCTGTATGCAAATGTAGAGAAAGGATATACAAGGGTGTTCCAGGGATGACTTCGAGCAATTCGATGTCTTGGTAAAGATGACTATTGTGTTAGTATGTTGACAGTTGAGAATTTGAGGATCTGCTCTGTTTTTGTATTCGAACTTTTGTGTTGTAAAATAAGGATTGCTATTTGTCAATACCTGCAATGGGCCTATGAGTGGAAGTGTTTTTATCAATGCGAACTGTGGTAGTACGGTCGCAGCCTATCATGCCACATCATGAAGAAGAACATTCTTTATTATTTGTGGATTTCATCACTGTACAACAAATAACAACGAGGTCTGAGCATCTTAAAGAAAACAGTGGTGGGAACATTGAGAAATCACTTTTGATTGCATAGTTATTATATTTGGATCAAAGGAGGATCTTTCGGAGAGCGAGTAGAGGTATTCATTGAGCGGTGACACTGGGTGAGATGCCCGGTATTAAGTATATGTGAGGTGGCCCACGATGTTGGAATTCGATGGTAACGTGGTACATCGCAGATGTAATGTTACATTCGGAGGCAATTTCCGTCGGGTCATTACGTGTGCCAGAATGTGGAATGTTCGGCAGACTAACAAAACACAGGGTACCGTTCGATAGTCGGTCGAACTGAAATCAACGGTGGCATGTCAGTGTTGTATTTCAATGGTGAATAGAGCAACAGTCACTAACGGGTGTAATGTCACTTTGTGAAGACATTCGAGAATGTGTGGGGAGTTCGTGTCGTGAGATGTGTGCGGCGGTATTTCTGGATGTAGATGTGTTGGTGAGATGATGATGAATATTCGTCGCATACAGGGATATTCGACCCTTTATATCTGAGGCGAGAGTCGAATTGTCGTGATGGTTGTAAGGGCAAATTTTGGTTGCAGATGCAACGAGTAATGTAGTTATTGCCGTAGACAACAGGAAAGTGTAATAGTGCTCACGATGTTCGTAGTTGTGGCTTTGGACGAGGCCGTGATGAGCGGCGATTGTCATAGTCGAAGTAGGATCATGTCACCGGTAATATGCTGTAGCTCGGGATGAGAAGTGGCCACGGTTGGCAGGGTCATATGGGGCTGAGGTCTTTGAGACGACGAGGTCTTATCGATGCAGTGCATATTTCCGAGTACGCGTCACTCAGGGTTTCGCGGCGGGAATGGTAAACCAGGGTGCATGCGACTAGACATGAGAAACTTGATACTAACGACATGCTGAATTGTTATTATTGTGGTCCTCTTTGATGCGCCTTACGCAGGGGTTCATCTCGATTGAGCAATGTGGCGATACCCCACTGGGAGTGAAGACAATCATGTAGTGAGTGTCAATGTATCAGTGTTGAGCAAAGACAAAGGCTATTCTGAGGTATAAATACTATAGCTAAGGAGCGACTGACGCCGCAGAGAAAATGTCCGATCCTATCTGTGTTCACTATTAAAGTAACGTTTTGAGTTGTCACAATTTTCTTAATCGCCACCAAGATTTCTCAGTTTTTGCGCAGTAAATCGTATTGATCAGTCAAATTAACCTGTAGAGCATCGCTGTTGGTCGTGCTTCGACGTTGCAGTCTGGAATGGCACTGGAAAATCGGCTGAGTTTGTCCATGCGGTTGAACGGAATCATGAAAGTGGGGGAGAAGGTATGTTTGTTTTACGTGGTATGCAATATTGCAATATCTAATACAACGTTATAGATCGAAATGCCAGCAACGGGGAGGTCAATATTCCAGGTTTATCAGACGAAAACATGGGTTAATCGAGGAAAATTACAAGGAATTGAGTTTCAAATTGCTGCGAGGAGGTATGACCGAGCGTTGAAAGAAGGCAATTATTATCGATTTGACGGAACGATTATCCCAATGGGCAATGCAGAAGAGAGCATGTTCTTCCCCGATGAAGACTATAGTGTCAACGTCGGAGAGAACTTCATTCGGCCCTTATCATTGGCTAATACGTTGTCCATCAATAGCCGCGGATTGATCACGGAGAAAGTGCATCAATTAAAAGATAACATAGTGTTTCAAAATATTGTCATAATGGCATTACATCGTCAGTGGAATCCTGCGGTTAGTTCTTTTCAGTTTGCTTCGATAAATGTTATGGAACGCTGACGTACTATAAAGACGGGGGTACATGAGAGGTTTTTCACCGAATATAGGATTAGTTCGCTGTTGTTGTTATCGGTACACCCTGAAATGTTAAAAGTGGGCCAAGTCTTTGAGTTCAGGGGCACCTTGGCGGGTTATTCGAAACAAAAGGGTTGCTTTGTAGTAAAGGTACGTTATTCCTCTAAGCCTTCCTTGAAATGTTGGTGTAAATCTTGACTCATTGCATTGTGAATTATTATTAGGTAGCAGATGTTGCGGTGGTAGTTTTATAACTCTTGGAGGGATAATATAGAGACGGCACTGTCTACATGTCGAGAGAAGCATAAGGGTACAATTTCTCAATGTCAATGTATATAGTGCAATTCTATGGAGCAGATTATGTTTACGAGAGGAAGAATGGCACATCGCTGATTGATGTGAACGTCTGCCTTAGTGTAGCGTGAGGGTGGCAATATTAGGTTGTGGGAGATCCTAAGTTAACATTCGAGAGGTGTGTATTGGAATTGTGCAATACTTGGCGGTGTTGAACCGAGAAAAATAAGATTAAGATTCTTTAGTGTAATGCACATTTATCGATGACGTGTAACCTGATGCTGATGGGGCGGCGGGCCGCCCCCGATGTTCTAGTCTTATTTACTATAATTATTCTTCTATTTTTTTTTTATCTATTATTCTGATGAATCAAAAGGAAACGATTATCAATCGGTTGATTTCTTTTTTTTTCTCTTTAACTTACTACATTTTTTTGGGGTTATTTCAATTTTCGATTTTTTTTATTTTTTATTTTTATTACTGTCTT
Source organism: Melampsora occidentalis (assembly GCA_002157085.1). NCBI lineage: Eukaryota > Fungi > Basidiomycota > Pucciniomycetes > Pucciniales > Melampsoraceae > Melampsora > Melampsora occidentalis. The sequence continues at coordinate 7,396 of KZ147287.1, read as the reverse complement.
CTTTGAGGGTTTCTTCTTTAGATTCTTATTAGTATTAACTTATTGGTGTTTTTCATTCTTTAAAATTAAGTGTTAGATAAAGAGAAACAACATCAAATAACGAGTTTGATGATTAAAGGCGATCGATCGATTGAGAATACAGTTTTTATTATTATTTCATTAGTTTTTTTTTTTTTTTATTATTATTATTGTTTGTTTGTTCTTGTTAGTTTAGTCTGTTAGTTCATCATACTCAGATTCAGATAGGAGCAGTTGAGGGTTTTGGGCGTGATCGATGGTTTTAATCGATCGACCGACGGTTTCTTTCATTTCTTTTAGTTTTTTTTATTTTATTATTT
>KZ147268.1:0-14126 GCA_002157085.1 Melampsora occidentalis | reverse complement strand
TTTGGTTGAAGCATTGTATGTCCCATTCACAATCAATTTTTCCATGGACTTTGGTTCCAATCTGACTCAATCCTTGTTTGAAAGCCTGAAGGACGAAGAAGGGAAACGCCAGAGACGGGAGGCACTACTGAAGAACCACAGGGAGAAGTTCATGAAACCGGTCAGCTCACCAAGCAATCAGCCAACGACCGTAGTTGCTGCCAACGATACCTCAGACCAGAATGGTAGTATCAAACAAACCGCTTCAGATTGTGATCTCAGTTCAATGCAAACTGGCCCAAACTCTTTTCTCCTGCTCAATACCCAGGACGACAGTCAACTCGTCAACATCGCGGAAAAACCTCACCACACATGCAACTCGTCGGTATTCCATGACCTGGCTACGCTAGGGCCTTTATTTCCAGATAGTGGTAAGGTTACCAAGCTCATAGACGTTCAAACTTACTTTTGACGATGTAATCTGCCCATTGCTAGGTGGAAAGGTGGGCTTTGGCCACGCTGCGCGCAAGCCAAAACCGGCCTTTCTCCGTCTTCTGCCCCCTCTCCCCACTCAATCAACATTGAAATCCACTGTTATCAATTCTACTGTCGACACTAGACCAGCCCAACGTGTTTGTGGTGTGGAACCCTTTTGGACTTTTGATAATGCTAACTTTTGCAGGTCTAATTGTGCTCTTCCTGCTGACATTTCGCCCAAAACTTGCGATACTTTCAATCAACCAGTAGATGTACGCCACATTCATGAGAGCGGAGGACTTAATGGGGTATACATCCCGACTCCATCATCTCCCCTTTTGATGGACGTAGGTAATGAGTTGATATCGATGGATTCCCCAGGTGGGTCCATTCAAAGCACATAACATTCCAAATCAATAAAATGGAGTTGTCTCTGAGTCCGCTCGTTATAAATTTTGTACAGTTGACTGTAATTGCGCCACCGAAGATAACTTACTTCATCAGCTACCTTCGGTGAAGCTCATCTCACCTCTATAGTCTGTAGATACGTCGAACCCGGGGTACAGCCGCGACAAACCAATCAGCCAAGATGCAGGGCCTTGATTCTTCCCTCCTTGTCGTCAAAACAATGTTGTCTCTCTTTTCCGGTTGATTATTCTCTCCCTCTTGAACGTTCTTTCAATTTTTTCTCTTTTTTTGGGCGGCCTGAATCTTACCACTGTTTCTGTATCTTTCTATTTGTGTGTATGGACGTTGTTACATCTCGCCTTCTCAATCCCTTGCATTTGTTGTGCAGATTTTTACATTTCAACCCATGTCGCGAAATTTGATTGGTAACCCTACCTAAGGCCACCCTGGCACACACACCCGTAATCACTTATGGGGAGTTTGAAATCACGATTCCCCCGGGGAGCTGAGCGGATCAACAAGTGAAAAATGTACATGGTGAATCACTCAACGGACTGTACTGAGTGGTTTTCAGTGATTCCGGCGCATTGTGAAAGTTTAGATTGATTTGGCTGTAAGATGCCTCCTTCCGGGGAGATGTGCCTACAGCGGACGTGAAACATGTGATATTCCTCTTCTCTATTTCAACCTTGTTCAAAGAGCTTTGTGTCTCTGCGCCCACGGTTTTGAAACAAGATTCCAGTCTAAGAGCAGTGCATCTTCAGGGGATCGATGAAACCTCCCCAAATCTTTTCAAACCTTCAATTGTTCATTTCCACCGTATGTATTTATCTCAGAATCGAGAAGCAAGCTTTGATAGAATCACGTAAGCTCTCTGGTGGCAAATTAGTCAAAAATGATGCTCATGAATCACTCGCTCATTTTCGATTCTTGAAGGTCGCTACACCTCACATGACCAAATATTTAGTAGTAATGTATTTGAGCACATTGGGCCAGGGTTTGGCGACATTCAGAGCGAACCGCACAAGACGATAATGTTTGAAAACGGGCTAATGTGTGAGTACTCGATGAAGATAGCGCCGGCAATGAAATACTTACAACGTCCATGTCGAGCGACCGATGGGATTGATATAATGCCAATTTTTGGCAGTTTGTTTAATGAAAATGCAAACAGACTATGATTAGATTGTGACTACAATGAAAGTATTGTTGAGCAGATGGAAAAAAAATCTTCGATCACATAGATCGCAGCAATTCCAACATGTCATGCCGTGTGAGATGGATTACAGCGACACCTAGACTTTAAATAAGTGGTTTTATTTGCAAAAGATATAAATCAGCTAATACTCAGTTGATACAAATTGGATGCGGTCAGTTTAGCCACTGAAGAGGCTGCATCAATTGGTGCAGGTGAGCCGTTGAATGGTCGCCTCATCCTCCAAGAGCGCGCATATGACCCAGTAGCTGTCGACAGGAACTTGCGGGTTCATTCTAACAGCCTGCTCGAACCGCCGAGTGTTAACCGAGAAGGTTTCTGGCAAGCCCAGAATTAACAATCCTGCAAAGACATCATCGCCTATGCTCATACCGAGCCTTTGCAAATTCCGTCTCGCATCCGACATTCTTGAGACAAATGTATTGATAGTGTCAAGTTTTGGGTCGTATCTACACATCAAGAGGTCATCAAGCTTATTCAACCGTTTGGCGAAAGGCATGGTTGCAAAAGATTGCGCAAGATAATCGTAACGGAGCGACGGGTATGGGGAGACTCCTTGGATGATCGTGCGTAGGTGGGGATCCGTCGACCGATGTAAGACCTCATTGACGCAATTGGCTAGATGCTGTTGCCAAAGAGGCCACGATGGAAGGCTGCCTGGGCTGAGATATTCGATTGCTCCGTCCGCGAGTCTCAAGCACTTCTTCATAGACTCGTCCCATTGGTCATAGTTGGAACCGTCGGAAAGCAAGGGAATGATTGCCTGAAGGTTTTCTGGCGAAAATGTTTGGCTCTTGCCAGATTGACCGTCGACGCTCGGAGAAGTTTGAAGATGGCGTTGTGGGGTGTATTGTGCATCCATGTGATTTGCAGCGAGAAGGTAGTTTGGTAAAGGTGAAATCTATATTGTAATCAAAACTTGAGTTTGCTGTATGCGCTGCGTGTCCTAATGGAATCAGAAAGAGCCGGCGATGAGGCTCAGGAGGCAGGCAAAAATGGTTTGGCAATGAAGAGTGGGCGGACCTGGGTTCTTGTAAATGAAGACGAGGAAATAAGTTACTTGGGGCAACGCTATAGATGAACATGACAACCTTTTTATGTCTGTGGAGTCCATCATGCACGATTGACAACCACGTCTTGGTCACGGGCAATGTGTGGATTGTCCCAGACCAGTCAGTCCGGTCAGCTTGGATAGCAATGATTGGACTTGGATACCGTGGTGGCGTGATCACCATTGAACGTTCCAGCCTTTGCAAGAGCCTCGGTCCCATTTTAAAACTACTTGCTTTCAGATGCGGACACCGCGACATTTGTGAGGCAGAAGGAAGTACAGTTACATAGGTACAGACAGATAATTGTCGATGGTACAAAGAATGTTCAACGGAAGGAGGAATTCACGATTAGGGCCAAGCTACTTCGGGGGCCACGTTCCACCAGACCGTTTACCCACTCATCCTATCAACTCTGGATACGAACCTAGCCTGTTGACATTGTCCAACTGGTTGGGTGTCAGCTTTTCAGGAGACCCCGGTCATAATTTGAGTCAGGGACAATTCACAACGTAGTTGAGACATTCGCAGGTGAGTAATTGACATAGCTTACGTTTGATTCGGCCTTGTCATTTAATTCCTGCTGTCTCTGGATCCACGCTGGTCTGGCCCCTTTCTAGCGCATTGGATTTGGCATTCTTCCAGCCCTTGCGCCCGAGAGTGCAGCGACTCACTCGCCATGCTCACTAAATATCGGACCCTCAATTAGCCTGGCGAGGCGTACAGAATCCTTACCTGCCCTGTCCTCATCACTCCTGCTTTCTCAGTCATCAGCCTGGCCTGAGCCTGGGACTGTGCATTTAAATGAGGACCACTGAACGTTACCCCCGTCGGAAATTTATATCCGTAGTCGCCATTGTTTGTTTGTAGTACCTGTTACACCTATACCTACCTTTCCGCTGCCATCAAACGCGAATCTTTCTATCTGAATCACGGAGTAATCAAACCTGCTACAGTTTTGACTTCTACTCACGTTCCCGTCGCCATTGTCAAGCGTCATCGAAACTCAAAATCATCCTTGTTCAAAGCTCGTCGCACGTCATCCGACTAGCTACCATCTACATGGCCTGTCCCACAAAAGCTCAGGTCAGTGATTAATCTTTGTTCAACACCTGGACATGTTGAAAATGAATTCCTTTGATACCCTTAGAAGCCCTCAGCGTCGATTGCCCGCGAGCAATTCATCCAAAATGTTCGACGCGATCTGACTTTCAATTTAAATGCTACGAAGACCAATCCCAACAAACCAGGCACACTACTTGCTAAGGCGGTTCGGTACAATGACTCCTTGGATCGTCTCAAGGGTTGCTCCTTGATCAAGAAAGGCCAAAAGGAGTGGCTTTGGGAGGTGGAAGGTGAACCGGGACTGATTGATCGTAGGTTAGGTGGCCTGGCCAAGCGTTCGCGTGACAAGAGTCCGGAAGAAGACGACGCTAACTTAGAAGTGGAGAATGGAGACAACATTACTTCTCAAATCACTCACCGCAACAAGACAGCTCAGGTCAATCGCACTACTGCCGCCGCTGCATCCTCATCCTCGAATACCCTCCTCGATGCCAACAATATCTCTAAGCGAGCTCGAACTAACGGTGCCTCGCTCGGCGCCAAAGTGGCTCAACTGTTGGATCAAGCTCAGCACAACGGCCCGTCGAGCAACACACGTTCGAGAGCAAGCAACGCCACTCGCGCCGGGGGCAGTGCCCCCTCTTTGTCTTCCGGTCGATCTCGAACGTCCAGTACGGGCACCGCACGCCAATCTGAGGCGAGGCGATCCGCTCCCAGGGTGCAAGCGAGTGTCGCAGCGTGTCCTCGCCCAGATCCAATGGCTGAAATTATTGCTGGAATAGACAGTTTTTCAGTTTTCAGTAATGATCAGATCGATACCAATCCCATCAATGGATTGATAATCACGGGACCCGCCACAGAGATGCCGGCGCAAGCTTTCGAACCCGCAGCTAATGTTGGGAACTGGTTAGGTGAGATTTCAAAATGATACTCAGAGCGCCACACCACAATACATCATGGCTGAACCTGCATCACTCTTCTTTCCACAGACTACACCTTGCAGGCTGGGTCTCAAGCTCCGATAGATGCAAACAGGAGTGCGCCTTCTAGTATCGCCGGTATTTCATTTTAGAACCGTTCAGATTGGTCGAAGCCATTCAGCCGCACGAGCGACGTAGTTTCCTGTTTCTTTCAATTACAAATTATAAAATAGTGACATCAATAGACTTGTATCCTCACCGCGTGTCGAGCCAACTTGTTCATTAAAAAAAATCTCACTTTGTCTTATAGTAGAATTTCTTTCGAGCCTCGTACGTTCCTGTTTCTTTCAATTACGAATCATAAAATAGTAACGTCAATAGTCTTGTATCCTCACCGCATACTGAGTCGACTTGATCATCAAAAAAATCTCACTTTGTCTTGCAGTATAACTTTCATCAAAAAAATCTCACTTTGTCTTGCAGTAGAACTTTCATCAAAAAAAATCTCACTTTGTCTTGCAGTAGAACTTCATCGTCCCTTGTTCCTCCTTTGTGTAACGTGTTCCGCGCGTAGTTGCAATAAAACTGACGAAATGGACCCACGCTTCCGTCAGGAGAATTGCCTTGCGCAGTCACAAAGAGCGGTAGTGGTCCTTTGGTTAGCCAAATGGTCGTAAGTTGATTTCGAGGATTGTGCCCAAGTTGTGAGTGCAGGGTGAACTGGAAGCGGGTGATCAGTTTTTGAGAATCGATTTGTTTGGGTTTTCAAAAATAGGCCACATATTTTTCACGATAACTGAAAACGTTCCAACCAAGAAAAAAACAAGCCCGCAATTAGTCAGAAATTGTTACATCAAAATGAGAGACTTAGAAGAAGTAGCGATACAATCTCACTTTGGATCTTTTTGAATGATTTCCAATTAATGATAATCCATTGGGGATTATTGAGACCGAAATCATGATTAAAATTGATGCGATTTGTGTTGCTTCATATTTTGTTCCTGATGTCCGGGTGTCAAAATTCGAAATATTTCCGATATTAGGATCGACCATTTCTTTCCTGGTACAATACCATATCCAAGAAACGATGTATCCACTTGATCAACTGTCGTAGAGACCGAACGCACAAAAAGTCAGAATTCAAACCGTATAAAATTTGTTAAGATTAAACAAAGAACTTACATCAATTGTAAACGTACTTACAAATATTTGTGTTGAATAGATTTCTTGAGGCCAAGCAAGAGGCTCAGTTAACCTTAAGCCACTGGAGATACCGTGGAATCCCTGGCTTTCCTCGCCCCCCGTCCCTCCCCCAGGTCCCCGGAGATCTAACCCCGGGGATCCTCGAGTTCATTCGGGGACGACATCCAGGGCCATCCTCATTGCCTTTGGCAAAGACTGCGAATTATGTACCAGTCCCACGCTGGACCTGCTGGACCTGACCACCAACTCCAGCGAGTATGTACCGGGTGTACGCGCCGGATCATGCACTTCATTTGAACTTCGCTCGATTCAATAGTCAGTTCCTGATCATGCCGATCTCTATTTTTCTTAGTATCCTTTATTTTCTTTCCCTCGAGTTCTCGCATACCCGGCTGGCAAGTCTTGCACTATACACCTAAGAAAACGCCTTTGCAAGGTTTACTCAATCCCGACTCATAGCCTTTGCATACACGTATGAGTCATATTCAAGTACAAGTCGGATTCATCCTCAGCAATTAATCAGTTATCCAATATTGATAACAATCGTCAACTCTACGTATTCTCCACACAAGCTCTTGGCATATGCGGTAGCATAACCACTCATGGGCACTCTGATACAATTCGCATGTCATCTCTGATCGTCACAATTTCTCGATCACCATTGTACCGCCACGTAATGATGTTTATATCCGGATGGTTTACTATTTACCAAATGATGTTTGTATCGGATGGTTCACTATTTTCAATAAGATCGCCCTGTCCCCCAACCATAATGCGGAAATCTATGCAACCGTTGTTTGTTGGGATATAATGGCTCAATGAAATCGTTCATCACCTCCGTACAATATGACGCACGGTATGACTCACAATACGTCATTTGTGATCTCAGGATATGATTACCTCAAGATATCTATTTGGATATCTTAGAGTGTGGCACCGCTGCTCCAATTGTTCGAGAATGTTCAAACCTCTTCCTATCTCAAGGGTGGAAGAAGATAGGATCCACAAGACTTCTTAGTCCGCACGATCCCATCTACTGATCAAATAATTTGATTCACCCCTGCAGACTTAGCTTGGTTCAACAAACTCGATCCTCGCTCCAAATCGGAAAAATACCGTTTAGATATCACCGAGCAATCCCATTCCTGCGTCAGAGTTGGGATACACAAGTGTTTCGCGTGTGGCAAATTTAGCCATCGCCATCCCTCCCCTCCATCAGCGACGTCAAATCAGGTGCGCCTCATCTTAATCATTCGCGTCGCACCATCAACGGCCTTTCCTACAGCCAGAACAACACCCGAATGTCGGACGCCACTCTTGCTGCCGCGATCGCTGAGTTTGTGGCTGGNCTGGTACGATCTATTCACCACCTCACTGACGCAAGGACGGCTCAGATGAAGTTTATCCCTCCCTCTCATAGGTAATAGCGACGACATGCCTCCTTTGACTACCACGGCCGGCGAGGTCGTTCATCTGGGCGCCATCGAGGGAGACGGTAAGCACCCTTCCAGACGCATGATGTCGACATGACACGCTGAAGCTTGTGTTTACTGTAGCGGCGTTTGCCCAGCAAGACCAAGCACCTATCAAGGGAAAATTCCCATTCGAAGGCGCCCCATGTGAGCATTTTCAACCGACGCTACCCAGATACAAGAGGTTGATTGCCGTGAAACCAACCGATATAGCTACAGAGGGACATCATGTACCGGCCATTACCGAGGACCTCCTCCTATTCAAAGGTTCTGTCTGTAAGCTTTTTTGAACCGACGCCAACCAGATACAAGAGGTATGTAATTGATTCCCGTGCGACCAACGGATATAGCTACAGAGGCACATCATGTACCNCCTGCCATTACCCAGGACATCCTCCTATTCAAAGGTTTTGTCTGTAAGCTTTTTTTAACCGATGCTACCCAGATACAAGAGGCTGATTGCGGTGTGACTAACCGATATAGCTGCGGACGGATACTGTGTACCTGCCACTCGCAATGAAGGCAAACCGGTCAGTCAAGTACCGTGGTACCGTTACAAATCTTGGCCCGGTGCCATCTGCTATCATGGTCACGTCAGGGGTTTTGTCAAAGGCCGGATGTGGGCTCGGGTTCGTAAGTAGTCCTGCATGAATATTTCAACTGCTGAATGGATCGTCTTTATCTCAGTCTGTCGTATGCGTTTGCTGTCTAGGAGCGAGACGCGCGCGTGCCGTGTCACGTCAGGACAAGTCCAAGCAATGACGAGAGAAGTGTGGCAGTTGGCTAGTGGTTCAAGCTCCACTTCAACCTGCCGTGAACCCATGTTTGGAATAATCCTGGTGAAATGTTATCCCTTTGTCAAGTCATGGTTGCAATAGTTTCTTGTATTCCCATGTATATCACCCAATTTTCTATATTGAAATATATAGATATGAAAGGCGTGTGTATCTGCTTTTTTTGAATGAATTTCTCAGATTGGAAATGCAAGAATTGTTGGATTGGAGAAAGATCTCGGACTCAAACCCAAAGATTATTGTTGACCTGTATTGATACTTTCTGTACGATATTTGTGAGATCTTTCAAGTTATGTAGCAGAGCTGTCATCGACTTCTACAAAAAAACCCTGACTTATGATACCTTATGATTTTCTGATTCAACCCCACGACAGACTAGCCGGAATTTCAAGCATGAGACTGTTCTCAAGCAGCCACACGTAATGACTCAATTCGTAACTGACTTGTGAGGGTGGCGACGTCGCTCATGCGAGACGAGTATGAGAGATGAATGATATCTGGTACCTGGTGCTCATACCAAGGTGAAATGACGTCTCTGAACTGATCATTTTACTCTGAGTGCCTGGATTAAGCAAGATCTACATCGAAAGGTCACTCACAGTGTCTAGCATCTCGATCATTGCATGCATGTAGACTTGAAATAGATAATATGACTGTATTACCACAAGGAAAGATGTAAATACTTTCAGATGACAAGTGAAAGAGTAAAAAAAGTTTGCAATGAAAGCGAAATAAAAATCCACAAATTCAACCTGTGGCATGATTGATTTCTACAACTATGACTGTACTTTGATTCTATCAATATCTGACACGTTCGAGGACTGTTCAGGGAGGGTAATGATTGAGGAAGGTGTCAGAAATGGGTCGGCAATCAGTGATATATCATTAACAATGTACCTGCTTCTTTAGAGAGTGACTCATAGCTGACGAGACTTTGTAGAATTTGAGATGGCCCGGCTTCGAGTTTGAGTATACGATTGCCGTCGAAACCCTCGATACCTTTGACCTGGAGCGATTAGAAGTAGGGAAGGTTTTACGCGTGGCTGGCAATGTCACGCGGTATTGCAGCTGCGAGGCGCGCTGGTGTATACATGTGAGTACGTCATTTTATGTGAGCAGGATTTTACTGATATTGTGCTTAGGTTGAGGACGTGGCATTTGATGGTGTCGTAAACTGGGCGTAGGGGGAGAGAAGCCAACGTAGCGTTATGTATTGATTGTATGTTTTCATGCTTATATGTTGGGGTTGTGCAAGGTTCAATGCGCAGAGGTCGTGTAGCAGAACGACAGTTCAGGTGCGGATATGAGCTCTGTTACTCTTGAGAGGTGAGGGGTTACAATCAGCATCGCTTTGAGTAACTTTTAAAGAATTGATCAGACGCTTTTTCCCTACCTTGAGCATCTTGCCAATCGAAGGAACACCACGAAAAACCGCAGAGACAAGGCTGGACCAGGAGCAAGTATCGCAGGATTCGGTGGTACTTGTGACCCATGGAGAATTGCCGAACCATCACCCATCAACCTGAAGTTCATAAGTGGAATTGAGCTGAATGTACCGCTGGCCCATGTTGCTGCAAAAAGAGTCGATTAGCACACATTAACAGAGCATAGAGGGACAAGATCATTATATGGCATGGGTCGATAATCCTGGCCTGACAAGGGCCTGGCAGGGACAACTTTGGTTTCTTTGATGGTGGTTTGGGCACTGATATCCGATCGACTCAATGTGATGTCGAAGTATTGACCACCGTACGAAATGGACGTGGGTACGGCGGTGGGCTGAGGTCTAGGTGAGTTATAGTAATTGGGGTAGGATCGCTGGGCCCGATATTCGGTGTAGTACTGGACATTGGCTCAGTCTGAAAGTAAGAGCATGGTGCGATGGCCATAGCGCGCTGATATTGAGGAAGACGAGTGAGAGTGTGACATGATGCCAACCGCTTTTCAAAGGTTTACAAAGAGCAAGTCCTGGTTGAGCAGGTAGTGAAAAAGCTGAGGAACCCTGATGCCGGTATTCTGCCATGGGGTATTTTGATGATGCTGGAACAGAGGGGGTTGATTCAGATCGCTGAAAAATTGATAAGATGTATTTTTGTCGGATGAATGATGAGTGATTTACTCAAGTGTGGCACCTCGACCAAGCCATCAAAACCGATTGCGAGCAGTGTTGGACGGATGAAGCCCAAGAAAAGGAACGAAATGAAAAGCCTTCAAATCTAGAGAGTCGTGAGTGGGAATCAACCGATAGCCAAGGATTTGTTCGATGGGTCAGAAATAGAAAGTGTCGTTTTTGGATAATCGATAAGCGTCAATCAGTCGTTTTTGGATAATCGATAAGCGTCAATCATGGAGTTCAACGATGTCAGTTGGAGGTAAACAAGTTTCCAACCACCTTGCTGTGAAGAAGATATGTGAATATTTCGTAATTGAATTAACCCACACTATATAATCTTTTTCAAACTTTGAAGATAATGATTTCTCGAACTTGATGATTCAGATGATTCGTGATAGATAGGCTCCACCAAAATCGCCAATGTGCTTGCTTCATTTGCGAGATGTTTTTGTTTTGTTTTGATTTGCTTGATTCAAATTAGCTGCCTCACTCTCAATCACCTCCGCTTGATTTGAGATCGATGGATGGTACAGACTGACGATGTAAAGATGATATTGTGTGGTTTGTATCAGACCGTGTTTGTGACTGACAAATTTTCAAATAAGCGCGTAGCGTCAGCGCAGTACTCAAAAGCCAATTAGCGTCCCGACTTTCTAGTTCGATTGCAAAAGCGTTCACGTTTCTGTCTTTGAAATTGAAGACAACAAGGTAGGAACTAACACCGGGCCTTTTGCATGGTACGAGTCCTAGTGGATGTTCATATCATAAAAAAGAATGCTCTTAGGAGGTTGACTACGAGGTTGTCAATTCCAATCTTATCAACCCGTGACCGTGAGAGAAACGTTCGTGTAATTGTTTATGAAATGTAGACTTACCAGGGCAGGTGTAGGTTATATGGATTGATCGAAATGACGGGCTTTCAAAGGATCGAAGACCGGCTCGATACCTTGAATATACTCTCCGTGTTCCTTGTGAATTGCATCGAGATCGATTCAGGCTGATTCAGGTGATGCGGTTATGTAAAAAAATGACGGGTTGTCATAGAGCACATACATACAAAGATCAGCCTTATCTGTACAAAATGCAAGACCGGAATAGAAGAAGTAGGATGAGAGGATAAAAAAGATAGGGACTGACCTGACTGCCGCTTCTGATGCGATTGGTGAAAGTGCAGGAGTGAGTGAGATTGGGTGCTTGAATTCTGTGAAGGTGAGAAGAATAAGTATTCAAATTTGGGGAGGGGGATCCCGATTTGATTAAGAGAAACTGATGAGTGTTATTAAACTCCGAAGAGAGGAATATGCACAAGAGAAAACTTTGACACGTGCAGAGACTCCAAAGACGAACATGTATTTAGCTTATCTGTTCGAGTATTTTGATGTCAAGATTTTTGCCGCTGAAACAGTGACGAGAAAATTGAAAACACAGAACAAGAGCATGATCACCAGGTCTCTCCATCGATTGGAATATGGATAGTTCAAAGGCGTGAAGTCTTGAACAAACAAACATTTTATTGGTCAGATTTGCGATCCGTGATCAGAACCAACAGAAACGAAAGTTGACTTACAATCGTCGCCAGTAGCATAGCGACAGAAATTGCAATCCGAGGTTGCTGGAAGATTTTGTACAGCGCCCACCGCGCCACCGAATACCGAGGTGAAGTCAAAAAGCCATTCACCACATGTTTTGCCATCAGGCGGTTGAATTGCGAGCCAGATTGAAAAATCGGTGATTAACGTCATTAATCAGTTTCGAAGCAAGACAAGACTTACAATCCTTCCGGACGGCAAGTTACCGGCAAGTCATGGAGTTCATTGACAACTAGTCCGGCCGTCGTTCGGTTGAGAGGATCTGAGTTATACATCCCTGAGAAGCCGCAGATAGTGATCAGCAGACAGTCATGTGCTCCCAGTTTCGATCTGAGGCTGCGGTATAAGGATACCACAGAACAGAGTCAACATTGTCATTACCAAGGGATTATTTTGCATTGAGATGAAAAGACTGGAAGACCGGGCCGCGATAGCTTGTCCCAGGGTAATGGCGAACATCTCCAATAGGTTCTGTACGAATAAATTTGAGTATTCCGAAGCCAGGAAATCCAATCTGGCTTGAAGGAGAATTCTTGAGATGAGTCTGGAGCCTTAGGAAACGATCGGACATAAAATAGGTCACCATCTGCAAATTCTTCGAGTTCTGAGAGCTGAATCACCTCTTCGACGTATGCTGACATGCAGACATCAGTGTGAAATTTGGAAATGTGGTGTGTCATTGAGGGCTTACCTGGTGAACGCTCCTGTAGACGATTTAGGCAAGTTCAAAAACACAGAGCCGGCCACAATCGAGATAAGTATTGTTGTGAACCAAGTATTGTTGTGAACCAAGTCATCATCAAGGTCTTTCTATAAGGGAACTATGCAAGAAGACCAAGTAGAATGTATTTGATGAGTATACATCGAACAAGGATAGATCGATTATATGACACTTACCCCCTTGGATGCAAATTATTGGCGAGCAGACTGCGCTTCATGGACGAAATCATCCCGTACATCTGATGATGGAGGGTAGGATAGGAACGTATCGGACGTACCTCGGCATTATAAACAGTGATCTTTTGGTTGATTGAGATAGGGAAGGAAAGTACGCTCTGAGTCAATGCTGCTGCGAACACACTCGATGGAAGTATGTGGATCTACTCACTCTCGGGCAATGCGAAGGAGGTTCCTGGTAGTGGGACCGGATTGTATGGCATGTGTTGTTTGTCGTTCTTTGCTTTTGTTGCGGACGATTTAGGCGGAGAGCGAGCTGACGACATAAGATTCGGATGCTGAGTGGCGGTTCAAGCGTAAAAATCGAGAGTAGTACGTTTACGTTTACGGCGATTGACGGATGATAACGCTGCTCATAATTAATAGAAATAGGCTGGCCAGTACTGCTCAAGACAAGTGGGACTTAGTTATAGATTAGGCTAGATTAGCTCTTGTCGCAAGGCTTGTTGGTAGTTGAAAGTTGACTGGTTCTGAAACTACGGAAGTAGAAGCCGAGTCCCGACGCCGAGGATCAGAGACTTTATCATGCACAGAGTCCAGACTGTACAGCTACCACGTGACCTGCTGTGACATGTACAGTGAAACCGTAGACGTACATAATCAAAATTCCACCAAAATTCCGACACAGAATTTTGGTTGTTTGCACATGGGCATGCACGTGTTCAAAATCCCACAAAAATTCCGTCACGGGTTTTCGGTTGTTTGCACAGGTGCATGCACACTTTCAAAATTCCTTCACATTCCCGTAACAGAATTTTGATTCTTTTTCACATTCTCAAAATTCCGTCAAAATTCCGTCGCGGAATTTTGATTTTTTTGGTAATCAAAATTCTGGACCAGAAAAATCAAAATTCCTTACGGAATTGCAAAATATGTTTGAAGTG
>KZ147264.1:929-11966 GCA_002157085.1 Melampsora occidentalis | reverse complement strand
TAATGAATACTTGACTTCACGAACCTTCCTTTCAATAACACATCATGTAGATGTTCTATAAAGCATGATCTGCTTCTACTGTAATCTTCAGACATCAGGTACTATCTTTCAATGCTTTCAAACAGTTAAATATGTATCTCGGTTGTAATCTTAAGGAAGTTTACTGATAAAATGCGTTTTAACCATTAGAGGAATAGAGGAATGATTTCAGAATGATTTGAAAGATGGAACAATCATTATGCACCACAAAGACACGAATAAATATGACTTACACAGATGAGGAGAGGGGCTTCAAGAGAACACTGATGTTGGTAGTCCCATGAATGATTATATACATGGAAAGGTGGGTTATACATACTCACCACCGTCAAGAATGAATTAAACTCTTGTTAAATTAAAGAATTACTTCATAAATGACCTCTGGAAGATTGGAACAGAACAGTAGGTCAATTAACGGATATGTTGTCCAAACAGTTCGAAAAATCAAAATCAATCAGCTCCTCTGATCGAAATTATCGAATATATCTCTCAAAGTCCAATATCACTCTTGCTCGCTTCCCTGTTCTGCTGAATTCCCGCTTGAGGGCACTTCGATGGGCATACCTTATCCGAGTAAAAACGTGTATCCTTCTTACTCCTATCTTGTTGTGGAGTACTGATATCCGTATCTGTCCAACTCTCTATTTCCGCCCTTTTTTCGTCAAAGCTAAGCTCAAGTGTTCAGTGACAACGTACGTCGCCGTCGACGCCAGATAAGCCCCACTGCAAGATCGACGCGATATGAAATGGCTCAAAGGATTCCTGGCTGAGGCAACGCTCGGGGAATATGATTGATAGGGGATCCAAGTCATCAAGATTTGGGGGAAATTGAGTGTAAAACAACGACATTCTTGTAGGTCGGGAGGGGTTTTTGAGCTGCGACATACACAGTTCAAGACGGACAAGAGCGTGGAGATAGAGCACGTGCGTGGAGACGTGCCAAACCAAGCATATCTTTTAACTTTTCGGCTCTTTTCGAGCTCGTCAGCGGCCATAGATCGGTTCCTGAGTTGAGCGGTGAGCGTTTGTGAGGCCGGAAAGAATATGTATGTGATACCGGAACAGCGCCGCCGTGAGCTCTAGCCCCAGCGATATGTGGACGAGTTCATATTCCAGCAGGCGACTTGGTTTCTTGCGCTGGTGTTGGTGACTCACTTCTACTCACTTCAATTCGCTGAACCGTACTATACGCGCCTTGATGTCTAGCATTTCCACTAGAAAATGTCAGGCAATGATTGAGAATTTCTATGAAAAACAATCGTCCAACGACGACATTGCGTGAGTCGACACACGCGTCAATAGGCATCAACAAGTGAAACAAGCTTTGAAGAGGACGTATGCATTCTACGTGGCAAGACTAAGACCTCATGTGACCCGCTCACCCGAGTCGATTGGGGGTTCACGAAGATGACTCAGATTCTGAAGAAGCCGCTCGAATGTCCACACCGGCAAGCAACTGACAAAAACAGCTTCACCTTAAGACAATCGTTGTAACTAGCATACATATAGAATTGGACCTACGTGGCAAGATAAATGGGCACAATTTCGGCAAGATGTTGAGCGCAATAAAAAGCTCGATCGGATCACTATATGTGATAGCAGACTCCGACTTTAAATTACCTGGGATTTAGACCCTCCTTTTTTAATATCCTGATCATCCGCTCTGCGACCTCCACCTGAGCAGCCGACAAAAGCTCAGTGATACATACCGATCACAAACGCTAGTTAAGTTCCCCTTGTCAAAAAGCTTCAAGGATTGATGTGAACCAGATAAAAAGCCCACCAGTGACACTGTGATGGTCTCGTGGGAAATATCGCTTAAGCCAAAATTGAGAACATTTCGGAGCCAAACAAGAGTTAATCTCATATATGCAATAGCGAATGCCTGCCAGGGGTAAATGAAATGCGTGGAACTGTGTCTCTGAACATAAACTGAGACTCATCGCGGTCGAGATCCAATACTCCCTATGCGTATCAATCCTCAGCAGCGGTTTGAGATCGCGTCTGAAGGTACTCTGATCCACTTGGCATGAGCCAATTGGATCACAATCACAACAGGAACTCTTGTAACATTTCCAAGCTTACAGCGTCAAACTTTGAATTCTGGATCTCAAGTCTTCATTTTGCTATCGGCGCACGCTCTCGCACGCTGCCGGGTTTCGGATATGACTGGAGATCTCATCTAGCGAACGGTCCCTTACATGCACGTCTCGAAAAACCCAATCAATCACCTTGAGAGTAATAATACAAGTCCCGAGTGAGCCCATCTAGAGACGTTGTACGAGGTCTGCTCAAAAGTTTTTCTGCGAAGTGAGGTCTCCGTAGGCAGTCTCAGTAGGAAGCGGACATACCCCTATGAGACCTTCCCACTCTGTTTTCGGTACACCTTGTCGTCTTTAATATGATGCTCTCTCCTACAGATCAGCAGGATATCGGTAGACTTGGCGCATGCAAAGTCAAGTCTGTCTTGATCAAACTATTTCGCGATCACCCTACCTTCCCGCGATGATGGAAGTTCAGGTAAAACCTTGAGCGATGGGACGATTAGCTACCGTATAGGATACATCGTCACCTGATGTAATTTACCATTGACTCATATTCAATACATTAGGCCATTTCCTAGACTCAGGCCTAGACAAGTAAGTTGTACATCAACCCAGACATCATAAACTTTCTACACCGGCGATTTGCCTTCGGTGGTACCGAGGGTTTGACGCAATTGTTTTCATAGGATTTTCTGAGTGAATTACTTCAAACTGTTCGCGCTTCAACTCCACCGTATTCACATAACTTCATATGATAGTACGATTGTTACCTTTGGATTAAGTATAGTAAAAGGACGATGATCGAATTTCGGGAGTTAGAGATTACAGTATTAGGGTATTGTTTTGTTTGTTTGTCGATCTATATTACGCGCCTCTGCTTCCCTCTCCCTGCCTTGCCCCACCCTGTTCCCCCTTGGTGGCCTACTATATCTACACTTCCAGACACACCCCAACACTACGCTGAGTGGTTCCGGTTTCTCTGCGGGGACTTGATAGTCATCACCATTACGAACTCAAACATTCCGTAGCGGTAAATACTCTACATTAACCCGCTGTGTGGACTTGTTGATTGATGATGCAATAAGGGATCTACTGATACTGTACGTAGTCTCTCATGATGATGGATAATCTTGCAAGGGCGAGGCGAGTCCTTGATTTGGGGTTGATCTCCCGTCCCAGAGGAACTCACTCAAAGCATAAATTGAAAGGGGGTGTTCTGAAAACTACATTTGGACTCCTACCTCCATATAAGTTCCGCGTTGGCTCCCGTTCTATTTCTACTCTTGTGTCTCTCCATTTTCTCCTTCGTAAGAGAAATTGCGACGCGAAGCGATCTCCTCCTTTCTATCATCTCCATACCTCCTGGACTTGTCTTTGCAAGAGCCTTCACTCATCTCTAGGCCACTCAAATACTTTTCATCATAGCCCGGAATAGTTCAAAACTACCATAAACACCTTCAGCGTTTCTCCATCTCCGTTCCTATTAGAATAGCTTTAGTTCCTTATCACTCCCCAAGACTCGCTTAACAATGGCTTCCCACCAAGATTCCAGCGTACAACATCGAAGATCTTCCGCAGACAAAGGGCGGGACCTCGAAGGTAATCGGGGCACAGACCAATATGAGTATCAAAACAACACGACTGGCATGTCGGTTATGCCTGCGCTAGACTCTCGCTTCGCAGGTGTCCAAGCCCACCGAAAGGAAACTGGGATATCGAGGTTTCGTAGTCAGACACGTGAATTCTGGGCGTAAGTTCTGTAGTTCTTGATTGATTCTCACAAGGTGTGAAATAGATCTACCATGATCGGGGTTGCTGATGCCTTGGGTTTAGGGAATTCTTTGGAACTGCGGTGTTGGTTCTCTTCGGTTAGTGATCTCGTTATATCTGCTCAACTCGAGAATTTCAAGCTTACCAACGTCACTCTGGATGAATCATCTAGGCACGGCCGTCAATAATCAAGTCACTCTTGGTGGGTCCACCAGTGTTGCTCCAGGTGAGAGAGGTAGTTGGACTACCGTCTCGGTGAGTTTCTGCTTGAACAAAAATGCTCGGTCTTCATATGTCTGACTGATCGTTTGTGTCTTCTCAGTTCGGATGGGGAGTAGCTGTGTAGGTGAAACAGAGCTCGATTACCATCATGAAGTAAGACCGTTGACCTTGTGTATTGCTCGTCCTTAGCATGCTCGGTGTAGTCGTCTCTGGAGGTATCAGTGGAGGACACGTGAGTATTCGATTTTTTGGTGCATCTATCTCCTCCATGAGAACACTCATCTGGCAAACTCGATTGCAGATCAACCCAGCTGTGACTCTTACACTTGCGATGTTGAGGGGGTTTTCATGGAAAAAAGTGTAAGATTTGATGATTTCCATCTGGAAGAAGGCTTTTTGCAGAACCTCACTGGTTTTTGTTTCTTGCAGACCTCTCTACTGGCTGGCCCAATTTACTGGCGCGTTCTTTGGAGCAGGGTGCGCAACCTTTATTTCTAGATTCCAAAATAGCTTTAGCAACGCGTTCTAACAGGTTCACCAACTCACCACTTTAGGCTCACATGTGAGTAGATACTCTATGTCAGCAGCACTCGTATACTAATTTTTGAATGACGTGATGCAAGACTTGAATTATTCGCGTGCCATATCGTTATTTGAGGGAGGAGCCCACATACGGACAATTGGTAAAACTGGAGGCCTATACTTCACGAGTAAGTTTTATTTATCACGAGTTTATCTGCCGGGTAACTTACTAAACTGTTCCTACTTGTTAGATCCGTGAGTTCTCACAATCGACTGTCGTGTTTTTGAGAGTTCTTCATCTGATTCGATCCCACTGGCACAGCCTTCCCTATATGTCCAACCTCGGATGTTTTTTCAACGAGTTCCTGATGACCGCAATCTTGATGATGTTTATGTGAGTGGATAGTCAGCATTGATTGAGAGGGCACATAACTGAGCTGATCAACCATTGCTAGTGTCGCTACCGGAGATGCCGGAAACATGGCCCCACCAAAAGGAATCAGTCCCTTCGTTATACTTTGGGTGGTCTTCGCTCTGGCGTCTACTCTGTGAGTTCAAATATTTGAGAAGGTCGTATCTTGCATTAACTAACCACCATCTCTTCAAACAGGGGAATGCAGGTGAGTGCCGAGTTAGAACTTACTTGGCTCCAGGTAATGCGAGCTCATGAGTTCTATGATGATTAGACCTCCTTTGCTTTGAACCCTGCCCGGTGAGTTGCCCACCTCCTTTGATTCAGAATGTCGAATTGAGTGTTTTTTTGTTTCCAGTGATATCGGACCCAGACTCGTCACTTGGGCCGCCGGCTATGGTGGTGAGGTTTGGCGAATCAGATCAGGGTACGTGCGGGCTTTGCTAGGCACGATGCGGCGATGCTAACAACCATTATCGTCTTTCGCGTTCTGTAGATACTGGTTCTGGTGTGCAACTTTGGCGCCTGTCTGGTAAGGCTTCATAATGCATATCCGGTCTTGTCCCAAGCATCATCTAATGAAAATCCATCTTCATTGGCTTTTCCAACAGTGGAGCTTTCGTGGGGTGCTTCATTTACGACTGCTGCATTGGAACCGATGGTGTCGAGAGCCCTTTACATAACCCTAACGCGTCTGGACTCATTCGTCGCCTCCGAGGACTTCCCCCTGCTCATGAGACCCACCTAGGTACCAGTAGTTCTGGTAACATCAAGAATGCTGACGAAAGTGATTGAGAAGACTCCCTAACCCCCATCTGTGTTTTTTTTTTTGGTTTTTGTGCCCTCGCTGTACCCTATATCTGTGACATCACTTCAGAGGAATCTTGATTGGTATATGATTGGTATATCTGGTATTGTCAAAAAAATATCAAGATCATACCACCAGATTCCTCCAAGTCGTTTAAATTTCTTTTAGTTTCTCCATCCCAAGATCTGTAATCGCTTCGTTATACTCGTTTGGTCAAGCCTGGATTCATCAACGATCGAACTATTAGTAGGCCAGGTGAAATCCGATATCAACCGCCTTCGGCGAGACCTTGATAGTAAAGAGTTTGTTATCTTTTGAATTAATTTTTTGTGCAGAAATGAAAATGAGTGAAGAAGCTGTTTGGAGTAGAGCGAAGATTGTCCGATCATTCAAGCGTCCGAAAGCGGTTCTTCCAAAACCCATTAAAGTGCACACGCACACATGGATCTGAGATGGTTTGAGCGTGCCATGCAACAAGCGCATGGTCGGTCGTTGTTGTTTGTCTGCTGCTTGCCTTGCACTTCATCCCAAAGACTTGCCACTTGATCGGCAGATGCCATCGATGGAACCCGGCCCTGTCCAACGCCCTTACTCGCGTTTTCGACTTGGCGTCCACGCTTTTGCTCGAAGACTGCCGATAGATAAAGCCGTCTCAAATGCGAGCTCTTGTTGAGTGCTTTCAGGATTCCCAAAACCTCCTGGTGCCTATTACATAGCAGCTTTTCCGCTATCCCCAACCCGATCGCGCGGTTGGTAGGCATATAAACAGTTCAGTTGTAACGGCTCATATCGATGCACTTGGATACATCGGAGCTCTTACATACATATGTGCTCAGCAAGTTGCCACATTCCCAGACAGCCAGATACATAGACAAGAATTTTGTTTTTTCCTTTATCAGCTTCGGACGTGATAGCCCCTAGGATCAAAACAAAATGTTGCGCACAGTAGAGCATGACAATGTGGGTTTTTTGGCTGGTCAGATTGAGATGGATTGGTAGGAAGCAAGTCCTCAAATCCAGAGTGTCCGGAAAATGGACCTTCTCCATCATTAGCCAATCTACTTTTCACCTCTCTTGTGTGTGGAAAATACACCTGAAGTGTTACATCAACCACCATGACTCCAGAGCATACACAGCTCGAATTTGGCAATTTGGCGATTGGTTTTAAAATTCATTTATAAAACGCCCAAAACCAGTCAGGTATCATAAATTACAATAGTCTGTAGTAAGTCATTGCGGACTGCATTTAGATCTATTTAGATCAGATGGGAGTGATCACTGACATGCAATTTTGATACCTTGATTTAGTGTTGTCAGCTCCAACAGTGACTTTGCTAAAACACACCCTCATTTGCCTGATACACGTTACTTCGTTTGTTGGTATCTTGAGTCTTGATGTGGGTCAAGATGCACAGGTTCGGATACCTGCATGGGGCCATGAGGCCAGGTATGGACTTGATAAAAAGGTGAGTAAGATGGTCCTGCAGTTCAGCACTTTAGCTACTTTCACGATGCAAGGTGATGTTTGGAGCGTAACCACGGACGAAGGATTTCTCTTCGCCACAAGCAAAGCAGACCAGAGAGACTGAAATTATCCATGTACGCAAGAATGTAAGGAAAAATCATGTTGTTAATTATATTCCACCATCTCGAAATTGTAGTGCTGTAGCGTGTATACTAAAATGACGGCAATCTGAGCATGGCGAGGAAGGCTTTCCTATTCTCATTGATAGAAGACCTGGTACCATGAGAGAGAAGAGGGCTAGATTGGTATATTCTAGAGTCAAGAAACTATCCAAGGGATACAACAAAATGAGAGATTTGAAACTAAACACAAGTGCAATCAAAAAAAGACAATATTATAACATTCTTTAAGCGGCATTAAGGGAGACATATCTATGTGAACTAGTCTTTCCACTGTTTACTTCTTTCATCCGGCTCAAACCAGCTCCTGCACTTCTCTTCTTGTTCAATTGTGTCAAATATCCTTCGGGATCCGCGACTGAAGTACTGGGCTGTATCTTACGCCAGTTGTAAGACCGACGTGAATGTCCGTGTAAAAGGCAATCTGGAACCTCTTCAGTACCAAGGAAGAGATCATAGATGATGCATCCAATGATTGCGCCGCTGAAAGTCATTGAGAAAGGCATAGAAAAGTCGCAGTGAGTTGAGGGACTTTTGAATGAGGGAATCATATAACTTACATTACGGGTCCCAAAGTTGCAACGGTTATGAAATAGCTGGTGGTTCGGAGTGCCAGTCAAGCATAAATATCAAGAACCTGGACCAAGCCAAAAGGGGTGTTACGTACCAATTTCGAATGGTCCAGACTGAGTTTCCGTATCCAGCTAGCCAGGTCAACATTCTGGGCCCGATATCACTGTTGAATGAGGGAGCAATCTTGAGGTCAGAAAGCCTGAGTGAAGATGATCGTGTATAAAAAGGAAAACATACCGAGCCGGATTGAGAGCGAAGGAAGTCTATGGGCAAAGAAACGGTGTATACACGTGAGCAATCCAGAAGATATCATAGTGCGCTTGGGGACCCTCCCAAGAACTGACCTGCATTCCTAACCCAGATGCCAGGCCGAATACGACCCAAAGGATAAAAAATGGACCGAGACCTTTAACTGGAGCGATGTTTCCACTGTCTCCAACTGCGAGGCTGTGTGGAGGCGAACTCATTAGCTGACAAGATAATGGTCCATATATTTGCGAGTCAACACACATGAACAGCATGAGAATTGACGTCATCAGCATCTCGTTGTAGAAACAATTGAAGTTTGATACGTAGGGTAGGCTGTTGTGGATGAAATGTTGAATCTGTCAGCTCGAAGTCTGGATGGCTTGTGGTGCACATAGTCATGCCAAGTTCATCAGTGCTCACGGGTCTGCAAGTAGATAATGTCAGCTAGGCGCATCAAGATGCAGGGACAGGGAATATTCGCTCAACTAGTGAAAAACAAGCCCCCAGTTTTATCGATTGTTCGTATCCCAGCACCACCCTCGACGAGGCTGATCGCACGTGAGTAATTCCAATCTGTTGCTCTGCATCATCAGCGTCTGGATGAGCAAATGGATGACCGAGAGACGCGCTTACAGACAAGTCTGGACAGGCGCGTGAAACAGTATGGCCAAATTTCAGTACAACAGCTTTCAAACTCATAGGATCTAGGGAAATAGCTAACGCAGCTCCGAACGTAGCGCCGGTGAACTGAGCCAACCAATATATTGGACTGCGGGGAGGATGACGAAGTGTGCGTATCATTACCACCTGCTCATCTTGCTATTGCTGAGTTCTGGAACAAAACTTACACCATTGCCCAAGAACTTTGTAATCAAATCCAACGGGGAAAGGGAAAAAGCTGAAGGTCAGTTCCTACTTGAGGGGATGATTGAGTTATAGAAGTGATCGCACAATCCTCGGAAGATGGCCATAGATAATGTGACGGCAGGATTAAGCTTGATACCGCAACGGAGCGTCAGGTTCTGAAGAATTCGACGGATCTCGAGAGAGAAAACAAACGAACATGTCCACCGCTCAGTCCACCAGACAGGACAACACCCAACATCCTGGTTGAGGATATGGTAAAAATGTGGTCAGTCCAAGGGCAATAAGTGAGTTCAAGGCAACTCCTGACGGCGTTCACTCACACAGCCAACCCCCATCCGAACTACATACGTACGTAGAATGGTCAATGCATGGCTATGAACAACTTTGAAAATTATGAGGCTTACTGCGACCGAAACAAAAGACCCTGTTGGTGAGCTGGACACTAGTGTTGATCCCCCAAGTGCAACCTGATGGTTGACAGCCGTTCCTATGAAGCGGGAATTGAGTTACATTTCATTACCATGTACACCATTTTTATTCCGAAAGACAGATACTAACCGAAGAGGACCAAAATGGCTGTTCCAAAGAACTCACTGTGTGGAAAAAGATAGGATCATTAGTGATTGCACAATCTCGTGTG
The DNA here is from genome assembly GCA_002157085.1 of Melampsora occidentalis. Classification (NCBI taxonomy): domain Eukaryota; kingdom Fungi; phylum Basidiomycota; class Pucciniomycetes; order Pucciniales; family Melampsoraceae; genus Melampsora; species Melampsora occidentalis. The sequence goes on along the minus strand of KZ147264.1, from coordinate 2,175 downwards.
TATGATTTATGGGGAACTCACGCCCAAAATTTTCTACTCGCTCTTTTGAATCTGATCACACAATTTCCATACGAAGGTTGGCGAGGGAAATCTGATCCGCCAGTGATGATTCGTTTGTCGGATTCGCGCTGACGAATGGCTCGAGGAGTTTGACTGGCGGCCAAGTAATCAAGATTGTACCCTACCTCTGCCAAATCAGCGGTATGAAGTCGCGAAACATGATCCAGAAGCGGGGGGCAACCATGATTGTGGTCATGGTCTTCTGAAATGGCAGTTTTGAACACTGAGATATCATCGACTGGAGTGTGCAGTACGACTGACTCCCCAGAGGAGCTCGTGCCCGATACGCTTCTGCTCTTGTGAGATATGTCGTCTTTCATTGTTTTGAGTCTGGGAAGGAAAAGGGTAAAGGGTATGAAACTTGGAAAGTGATGGATGATACTGATGCAATAAGTGCAAGATGCTGGAGAGGAAACTGGTATAGTGAATTGAGGAAGATGGGGAGCGTTTGAATCAGTCGCGTCGTACACCAGGTTTTATGGATGACCGTTGCCGCTTTTACTGTTCCAATTTTGTTGGAAAGCCATCTATTCAAGCTTGCTAAACCGATGCTCGGAAAACTTTGCGATGCACGTCAAAATATCAGCCTCCACTAACTGTTCTTGGGTGACGACTGTCAAACTCCAGCAAAAAGCTTATGTAAGTACACCGCGCGATCTTGCATCATGAGTCGCTCCCTCTAGGTCGATGGTGGTGATAGCCTTGCCCTGGGCTGTGTTTTACCGTGTTCCCTCTAAATTTAGCGTTTGAGATATATGAGCTCACTTATTTCAAAATATAACTGGTGCCGCTCGCTTACTCGAGACATGGGCGGACAACCATGCGAATAACCGACAACTTTGACGCTCTGATGAGATCATGGTCATCTTCAGCCCTTGTCTTGCTGGTTCGTATCACATGTAGAGCTTCGAGATAACTGATGCTCTATTAAATCTACAGATTCGCGTCACGATTATGATGTATGAACAGTGCCAACGTCCTTGCAGAACATCTATAGAAATTCAAGAAAGAAGCGACGTAATATTTGGTGGTTTGGAAGAGACACTAACTGTAGAAGGGATGTGACTGGGTTCGCCACTTTCGCTGTCCCCTCGTGCGATTCCTCGTACGGAGTCTTTTACTTAACCGTGTTAAGGCAATGAGAAGATCAGTCGCCTCTCCAAAAACCCATATATGTACCCCGTGT
>MWRL01024711.1:0-14591 GCA_002157085.1 Melampsora occidentalis | reverse complement strand
GATTGTATGTTCAAGAGTACAAAAGATGCTTGTATTACGATGGACATGAACGGGCAGATGTTGTTATCTATCGAGAGAAATTTATTAACGAGATTCTGGACTTATGCAAACGTGAACATTCTTACACTGGCGAAATGCTGGATCAGAAAGTGTACGCCGAAATTGAAGATGGGACTCGCGATATTGTTCGTGTCTATCATGATGAATCAACCATACATACAAACGAGCAACCTCGATCAGCTTGGATGGCCGAAAAGGACTGTGCGCTTCGTACAAAAAGTGTTGGAAAGTTGATACATATATCGGACTTCATCTGTACAAGCACTGGTCGACTGGTTTTACCTAGTGATTCGAACTCAACTCTTCCTTACAGAGATGCTGCTGTCACAATTTATCCAGGTGCTAGGGGCGAAGGATGGTGGGATTGTCAGCAGCTCATAAGTCAGATTGTGGACCGTGCGATTCCTATTTTCAACCACAATCACCCAAACTCTCAAGCTTGTTTTATTTTTGACTGCTCTGCAGCGCACGAATCTTTTGCTCCGGATGCTCTTCGCTTGTCAAAGATGAACTTCAAATCGGGTGGTGTTCAAGAAAAACTTCGAGATACGATCATACCCTCTGACGATCCAAACATTCCACCTGAGCTTCGTGGAAAAGTTCAAACCATGAACTTTCCTGTAAATTATCCAGGCACGACTCCTGCTAGAAAGTCAAAGGGTGGAAAAGTTGTTGAAAAAGAAGAACTTGCAGGCAAGCCCAAAGGAGTCCGACAGATTCTCATTGAACGTGGCTTATGGGATTATCACAATAAGTCTCGTTCTTCAAGAGGTGAAAAGGAGATGATCTTCAAATGCAAAGACTGCAAGAAGACCGGGCGTGCTAAGGACAAGATCGCTCGAGCAGAGCGACTCCTCAGACACGCCAAAATCCCCTCTGAAACCGAACAAGCAAGACCTAGTGAAGCTTTACCTGAATTTGATGTTCCAGACTGTTGCGCATACAAAATTCTATCGACACAATCCGACTTCGCAAATGAGAAGCCACTGCTTCAACAGGTGATTGAAGACGCTGGTCACATCTGCAAGTTCCTCCCTAAATTTCACTGTGAATTGAATCCAATCGAGCTCCTTTGGTGTTACATCAAACCACGTAAGTCTCAATGTTTTGTTACTTGTTATCTTTTTTTAACAATGACTGAAAACAATTTTACTTCAGGCTATCGAGGAGACAGTGATGAGTGTTCAAGCCTTCAAGAAGCAAAGGATTGGTTTGAAAAGGTCAGGCAAACCTGTCCTCTTGTAACCATCCGACGTTTCTTTCGCAAGACCGATAAGATAATGTCTGATCTTCTGTAAGTCCAACCGTTTTAATCTCATATGTTTTTTACTCATTTGATTGTTTGTAGGGACGCTATGAAACTCGATCCTGGTCCCAACCTTAAGGCTAAAAAATATACATCACATCGAACCATCGCTCGCGACTCTGCAAAAGACGCCAACCTCAAAATTTGATTTCTTTTATGTTTATCAAAATCAGATCGTTTTCAGCTTACAACAACCACATCACAATCGGATCATCAATACATAGCAATCAATTCACTTCAATTACATCCCGAGAATTCAGTCAATCGGCGCGATTATCGACCTCAATCACTCAATTTTTATCACCTCATCTCTCTGATGATGATGAGAATCCAATCATTCATCACCTTGTTCTTCATCATCCATCAAACCATCAAGATCACCAAAAAGTACATCACATCGGACCGTTACTTGTGACTCTGCAAAAGATGCTAACCTCAAAGTGTATCTTTTCCCTTTTTCCTTATATTTTTATCAAAAGTTGATTTACTTTGTTAGTTTCTGCTCTCGATGATTGGCAAGGTCACAATGTACTAAAATACGTCTCATTAAAGAGTGACTTTCAATTCACAGACCAATATCGACCTCAATGTCTATGTTTTTTTTCCTTTTTCTTAATATCTTCATGAAAGACTGATTTTTGCGATAGCTCTTTCTCTTGCTAAGTGACGAGGTGACAAAGCACTCGAATTTGTATTGTTTTTGGTTTTTTTTCAAAAACTACATTGTATGAAAAGAATTTTCTTCGCTGTAAAAACTGAAAATTTTTAGAAGGTTGAAAAACAATATGTTCAATGCAATTCCTGATTGCCATCGATGCGAGGATTCCGAATCTGCTCTCGGCTTCAAAATCGGATCAATTTTGTGAGTTGTATTAACTTTTTTCTCAAAATACCCGATTTCACGGTTTTAGGCACTACCCACCATATATGATCGAGCGGTGAGCGGTGATAGGAGGGAATATGGTAATTGACTGATATTGGATGGGGTTTGAGGGCGGTGAGACTGTTTTTTTTGCTTTTTTTATTTTATTTTATTTTTTATTTACTGCCGGATATCCGGCGGATGGCCGGCTCGGATGTTGGATCCAGCATTTCACCGGAAAAGAACCGGCCGGGTATTCTCTGACTGGTCCGGTTGGGAAAAAAACCCGACGGTTCGGATGTCGGAATCGCCAGAACTCGACGGATAGTCGCCGGGGCTCAGGTTGAAGTTGAATATTCCAATTTTGAGAAGAGAAGATCAAAAACAAGAAAAACAATCATAGCTTTGTAGTATCATGTATGTACTGCCAACTTGTTCAACGCCGGGAAATCTGCGCCTGGTCCCTGATATATTCCTTCGGCTTCCTGAATACAGTGATTGTTTGGACCACAACTATTACACCCCATCCTAAGGGCTCTACATGTAGCGTGCAAAGTACAGGTCTGTTGGTTACACCTATCTTGGCTCTCAGCACGCCCGCTGTTCTCATCACCTTCAAGCGAAGTAGGTGATTTACTAAACCTTGAGAAGCCCGCGATATCTTCTCCATCCTCTATATCCTCTATATATCTACAGTAGGTTTCACTAAGGATGAAAACCCGTCAAAAATATTTTGGCCTTGAGGCCCGTGCGGGAGGCGTGAGTACCCAAATTTGGGCGCATCTGGACAGCCACATCCCGCCCAAATTGGATGTGTATTCTTCTCTTTTGATTTTTCATTGAATTCCAAATCAACCACCATTCCGAAGTCTTTGTCACCAAAAAAATGGGTGATTGGCTCTGGAAATACATTTTTGATGCGATGATCACTTCCCAATCCGGTACCTGTTCCACCACCGCCAGTTCTCATTCATTGACAATCACTTTTAGCAACTTTTTGAACAATTTCATCTTCTTTTGGTGCGCCACTATGATCAGACATGATTCCCAAGCTCAAATTGAGTTCAATAACACACCAATTGGCCAACGTCCATACCCCACTGCGACTCCGTGGGTGCTTTACGTTTTTTTAGTCTTTTTTTTCATCTTTTTTTGGTTCTTTTTCCTCCGTGACTGACGTCATGGGTTTGGTTCTTAGGCTCAGCAGGAACTACAGTCACCTGTCCGTCTTGCTGCCATACACCAAGGTTGTACACCCATTGCCCATCGCCGCCATATCCTGATGTCCTACGTCCTTCGCCTTTGCCGCCGTTTTCAGGCGTCCCGGACTCTCAGCCATTGTGGGATGGTCGCTCTGGTGGTAGGAGACCAAGTGTTGCAATCAACCCTGGCCAAGCTTGTAAGCCTTTCTTTTGATAACACGGATTTGATTTGCTGCTGACCATGTTGATTTTGGTTTGATTGTCAGTAGGGCCTGGTCATTGGCCCTGCGAGCCCAGCTCGGATGTGGAGGTGGTTTTGTCAAACTTTCCACAAGTCTTATCCCAAGATGTCAAACCGGGTAGGATTGCAGTTCATCTTCATCATCTACATCCTGGGCTGACTTGGGATTTCTTTTGTTTGTTGTAGTTTTGACACACGGAGGTAGCTCTGATGTGGAATTTCTTTTGGGTAACGTGATGCAAGTTGGATTGCACAAAGTCAAACCAAGTAAGTGACCAATGATGTTTTCAAAATTGATTCTCAAGCTGATATTTCTTTTGGTTATGGATCATAGCCATAGATAATTCCATATCAAACACTCACAATCTTCAGGTTTCATACACCTTCTACCTGCTGAAGGGGACTGCCTTGTCCAAGGGTCCGCCAAAGAAACACGCAAAACCGGTGTATCAGAACATTCCCATTCCAGCCACCAAGCAAACCTTCAAAATTGACAACTACTCATTTGCAAGTTTGGAGGACAAGTTGTTTGATTTGGCCAGCGTAGTTGACAATGATACCACCAAGGGAAACACGGCTATCTTGAAACTTGCTCACGCCGATAAAACGGTCCATATTGCTGGATTCATCGCCCGACATCACTTTTTGGCCAAGGACAACATGCGTCCTATCACCAACAACGTACAACTCAAGGCTTTTTATACCGCTCTCCCTGCAAACCACGCAGGTTTTATTGTTACCATGGATAACCCAGCTAAATTTGCCGTCAAGGCCAGTGTGGTAAGTCGAATTGCTTTTACCCACTGTCTTCCTCAACGGCTTCTAACAACTGCTTTGACCGGTGAGCTATGTAGGAGCTCACCAAGAATCAAGGCCGATTACAAGCTCATAATACCCTACACAAAAATACTCCAACAACGGTGTCCGATGTTGCGCACGCTGCACCTATTGACCCTCAGAAGAAAACCCTAGCAGACTTGCAAAAACTGCATAGTTTGCTTCACACTGACAAGGGTGAGGGATGGCGAGTTTTCAACCAAAAAAATTTGTCCCACAAGATGGAATTGACTTTTTGGAACCTGATCATTTGGGCAGAAGTCTTGGTAAGTCTTAGTTTTTTTACTTTCATTTCATTCATCTTATGTTACACCCTTGCTGACAGCTTTGGATTACATAGGCCCTTGGCAGTCATCCTGAGGTCACAATGGACATCCCACCTCTTCACCTGAGTGACGACTTCTTCTGGGTCAATGTCATCACCAAACGGCCGGCGTGTCATTCGCAGGGTTCTGGCGCGCCAAACCTCAAACGGGCCAAGGGCAATGACACTGTCGCCAACAACGTTGATGTGGTTAATAACATCCCTGAAGTTATTAACAATAACAATGTCAACAATGTTGTTAACGATGTCGCCAACGCTCAAAAAGAAGCTGCTGACGTCAACAAGCCAGTCTCTAACGTCAACAGCAGACTCCAATTCAAGATCAGCAGTTATGCCAAAATGCAAGGGTTCACATATAACAGCGATTGCAAAACGCTCAAACGCATCACAATCGCCTCAACGCTGGAAGAATACTTCATTTTTTGCAAGATTGACAAAGACAAGGCCGCCCATGACATTGCGATTCTTAGGGAACAAGTCTTCCCAATTTTTCATTGTTTTTTATTTTTGGAGGCTTTAAGTGCAGAACGTATCGCGTCCTGGGGGATTTTGGACAACACTGCCCTGGAACTCATTGCCCAAGCGCGAGAGTTTTACTTCTATCAAATTTTCCTTGATAATGGCCGACAAGACACCGTGTCAAAATTCCGCCAGCTTGACGTCGAGAACACACGGGTTTGTTTACAAATCTCTTCGGAATTACTCCAAAAGGTGTTCTGCTCAGAGTCTCAAGCTTACCCTTCCTGAGGCTCAGGAGATCTCTCAGTCAACATGAACATGTGCTGATATCCCTCAGTCAAAATGACTATGTGACTCTCGTAACTAAACAAAACTGAAGTTTGCCTGATGATTATGTGATATGTATGACGATTGGATAATTAGATTTCATCGAATCCATTTGGTTCATTGTGTCTGAGACTGTACTGTATTTGGGCTTTACTGTATTTCTTTAGATTTCTTCCTCCTGGTTTTACACCAGTGATTGTTGTATATACAGTGGGGCTTCACCCTCTTTGTTTTCCTTTTTTATCTTTTGGGTTTGATTTATCAAAACGGTATGTCCTTTATGCAATTCCAACGTGGGTCTTTGATCGTTTATTTGTCAGGTCAAGGTGCATCTCGGTTATGAGCGCACAAAGGTGAGGCACAACACGTAAACATAAGTGCTTCAAAGGCTCTTCTTTCTATTCGGCCATTGTAAGATGCAATCAAGGTTGATTCGCCAGCACGGCCTGGCTACTGGAGGTGAGTGATTTATCCATCCATGTTATATCTTGATCCTCTATTGACTGAGATCGCTTGCTTGTTTGCTTCAATTTTGAACTCCAAAACTTTACCAAGTATTCAGTATTTTCTTTTTCCTTTTTCTCTCGCTTACCTGCTTTTCTCTGAGATTAATAGATCATTGAACGATTTTTTGAACTTCAAACTAAACGATTGTTTGCTAAATCATCTTTTTACATCTCCTACTTATCTATCTACCTACTTCGCTCAAGTTGATCTTGGGATCTTTTCTTATTCATCAACTGTTTATCTCTCTATCTACTTTGCTCAAGTTGATCTTGAGACTTTTTCGTACAAATCTCAGCCAATACCTATCTATCTACATTTTTCAAGTCGATCTTGGGGCGCTTCTTATATATCGCCACAATAAATACTCAATCATGGAAACTTCGACTCAAGAGACTGTTCAAAACACTCAAGGTTCTCCCAACAATTCAAACAACGGTGCTAGTGAGTTGAAATTCTATGTACCCTCATTAGTCAACAAATTTGCTGATCTAGTATCTGTGTTTGACAGCCACGGATTCAGGTTCAAAGAAGAGGAGGTTGAATGAAGATGAACGGGAAGACGATCTTGGAGAAGATGACATGGAAAGTGACCCAGATACTGGTTTGTTTTCATTTATTAGATAGTCCCTTCTGTTTTTTCTAGAACTTATTCAACACCTGGTGCTTTTTCAGATGGAGAACTTTCATTGAGCGATGTAGAAGCACGGAAACGAACACGTGCAGCTTTTCTTGCGGAACAATCGGCAATTCGCAAGCGGAATGTGGTCATTGGGAAGACATCCGGCGCTCATCCTACCCCTAAAGCAGCCACTCCACTAGCTAGAGCACTATACGAATATATTCGGATGATGATGGGTGTTCCTCAAAAGTCTAGCTCATCGTCATCATCATCAGGGTCCTTTGATGGTGGTCCAACTCTTCCTGATCCGCCGAATGAAGATGAATTGCGCAACTGGACAACTCGTGAAAGTAACCGTCAAGTTTCAATTGAAAACGCGATGGAGAAAGCCAAAAAGAAATATCTCGCCAGAAAACCTCCCGGTTTTGTACCCAATCGCACTCAAATCAGGACGGTAGAGAAAGACGCAGCTGAAATGGCACTCGCTTCAAACCCTTTAAGACCTGTACAATTCACTTCCCGCCTCGTCTTCGCTTCTCAAAATTCTTATGCAATGTCTTGGGCCATCAGTTGTGAGGGAGCGCTTGCTCGAGCAGGATTTCCGCGCTGCACTTTTGATTGGCAAGCAAGTTATGATTCGCCGTGGAACTTAGCGATGTCAGCGATTATTCAACAGGAGTGGTCTAAGTGTTTTAATGCAAATGGGGCACGAAGTTTTGGGATCTTGGCAAGAGAAAACAGTCCGGCCGATCGTGATGAAATAATCAGGCGATGGTTTGTAAACAAAGCTTCAAAATTCAAGAGTCAGATAAAGAGAACGAAGCTTATGGAGAGTGAAGATGGTAGAAAGAAGGTTCAAGAAAATGAGGCTATATCAAAGAGCATGCTTTGCAGGAGAAACAGAAAATCAAAGGTATGTGTGTAATTTTGGAACAAAGCGTATATCATTTCAGGTTGAGCATATATCAGTTGCTAACACACATTGTATTGTTTAGCTTGTAAAGGCACGTCAAAATATGGTGTCAAAGCTTTTTGGAGAAGGCTCCCAAGAAGCTTTGATGCTATCACATTCCGAGGTCCATTCTGAAGACGAAATCAAAGGTCTCGGCTCGCATGGCAGTCAAAACAAGGTCCGACTACAATGGCGAAGTGCAGGACTCGATGCTTTTATTGACTTGATAGACAAAAATATCGAGGCAAAGGAGATCGTTCCAAAGAAAAGGCGCGCTGCTAAGCAGCTGATTGATCGAGGGACTTACTCATCAACTCCTGATCAAGATGCTTTTCCGCCAAAAGGGTATGAACAATCACTGGTCTCTGCGAATTGGCTTCAGACGGTTCAAGGTGTTGCGATTGTGAATTTGGAACTCAAGTCCACCAAAGGCTTTGATATTCTCAAATCGGTTCAAGAGGTAAGTAGGATGCTGACACCTGGTGGCTTGGGTATGGGGAATGTTGGTCCTGCAACTCAAAACACCACGGCTGGGACACAGGCATCTGGGTCTGGGTCTACTCAAATGGAGATGTAAAGGTAGACAAGATTGGTATTTAGATTTATCATTGCTCGTATGTATACGAATTTCAAGCGGTTCTCATTTTGATATTTCATTGCGTGTATAAAGTTTTATATAAATAAATTTCAATTTCAATCCCTCTTTTATATTTCATTGCGTGTGTAAATATTTATAAATGAAACTATTTCACGTGGCCAAATTCACATTATTATCTCATTACAATTTCCTTGTTTGTTTATAAATATCAATTGATTTATATTTTGCTGTTTCCCAAAAACACTTTGTGTGAGATCGGATCCTGCCTTAGGCAGAGAGCAAAGAGAACCTGCTGAGCCAAGTCTGCGGAAGAGAGCAGGGTTTTCTCTTTGGAGTGAGAGAATTCTGAAAACCAATGACATGTATTGCTTGGGGATATCACAGATACATGTCACATCTGTAAAGGTATGTATGCCCTGTTTCGGTTGCGTTTGGCTTGATATAGATATCAAATTATCAAACTGACCCAATAGCCACAAAACACATTCATCACAAGGATTTCACTCAACTCACCTCGCTGGTCAATGGCCCACTTCGGACGAGATCACATCGCATGTACATGTGTCGCCCTTGGCTGTATCGAACAGCATTTTGAAAGGGACGGCGAAGTTCATCCCGGCGTAATCTTTCATCGAACAAACTACAAGAAACATCTTGTGTCGTCAAACAAGGCCGCGGAGACCTCACAAGTAGCTGGTGCTTCAGACTTGGAAATCCAAGATGTAAACTTGATGGGTGATTTGACAGGTGCCGTTTCGGTGAGTAAATCCAAAAAAAAACTTTTTTGAAAAGGAAGATTCCAATTTTCTATTTATCATATTGATGTTTAATCACTCCTCAGAGGGGCGGAAAACGACAGCGATCGAGTACACCTGAACAACAATCTCAACCTATCTGTTCGACAAACCCAATGACTGGACCTTCCAACAAAACCCCACGTTTGATGGGGCCACCGGTATTGACTGTGCCACTGAATCCGGAACCAACAAACGCTGTGCTCACCCTTTCAACATCAAAATTCAAAATCCCGATTACTTTTCTTCAACATCCTACATCGATTCAAGCAATGTTCCATGTGCTTAATGACTACCTGACAAATCACAAGTCACATCGCAGCTGTAGAAACTCCTTGGCCATGGAAAAGAAGAAGTTTAAAACCACTTTCCAACTTTCCAACACTTCATCTCGCTCCAAATCGAGTCCATGGACTGAAATTCCTTCGGCAATTGAAGGTGTTATCAAAGTTTTCTCACTTGCAGTCGATATCACCGAAGAAGTCTGTTGCGAAATCTGTTTTGCGAATCACGGTCTGCTCCCCAAAATTCCATACCCTTCGAACTGTGACAGCCTTCGCTTCTCTAATTCTCAACCTAAACTCAAACGTTTTGTTTGCGGAGCGCCTCTTTACAAGATCCCCAAGTCAGCTCCAACAAAATTCACGCCGCGCAAACGATTCTACCATCAAAGCTTTCCCGATTGGCTCGCTAGAATGCTACATTTCCCCTCATTTGAGCTTGCTCTCAATGCGTCTCTCACAGCTTTGCCCCCCGCCGATGGAACTCTCAGGGACATTTGGCACGGGAAGGTATGGAAGACGTTCAAACTAAATGGGCAGATTTACACCAAGACTTCCGGTAACTTGGTATTTGGATTCTACTTAGACTGGTTTGATCCGTACGGTCACGCAAGCGCTCGACACAACTCAACTGGCCTTATCGTGCTTATATGTTACAGTCTTCCTCCTGATATCCGATACAAGGCCCAAAACATGTTTGTTTGGGGAATGATTCCTGGTCCAAGAGAGCCCAACGCCAATGAAATCGACCACCCCATCTCTCCTTTAATAATTGAGCTTAATAAACTTTGGGAAGGAATCAGATTCAGCTCCACGTCTCAGTACCCACAAGGGAGGCTTATCCGAGTGGCTCTATGGCCCCTAGTTGGCGACATTCCGGCCATGAAGAAGATGTCCGGCTTTTCTTCGCATTCATCTACTAACTTTTGTTCTCAATGCTACATTACAATAGACGACATTAACGAATTTAACATCCACATCTTCAAATGTCGGCATCCTGTGTCTCATAAACGACACGCACTCGAATGGCTCAACGCCGAAACTCTCAAATCCAGAAACGAGATGGTAGATGAGAATGGAGTGCGCTACACTGCATTCTCAGCCCTTCCGTATTGGCAGCCAATCATCTTCCCCACCATCGACATCATGCATTGTTTGATACTCGGACTCCTCAAAGACCTTTCAACCACCTATCTTGGATTTCAAGCAGCCGGTAAAAAGCTACAGGTTGAGCAGGCCGTCTTAGCAACAAACGGAATATACACCAACACACACTCCCAGGATCAACCTCCTAGCCCGACACAGTCAATGAACATGGATTTAGATCAACCCCCCGCTTCCCCTACCCCGGGCTCCCGCACAAATCCATCTCGAGCCGCAAAATCTTCCCTTTCCGGATCCTCTCTTCTGCGTAGTCAACCTTCTCGAGTTAGTAATGTTAGTCATGAAACACATGCCTCAACATCAACTATACAGGCCAAAGGGCCCACCATCACCCCTCACGAGCTTTCACTCATCCATACGAGCATTTCTGATGCAAAGGTACCAACTTGGCTTACACGAGTTCCAACAAAGATTGGCATGCCGGCTTGCGGGACACCCAAAGCCGCTGAATGGCTTATACTTTATACTGTTTATGTTGTATTTTCGCTTGTCCCTTATTTGAAAGGGACAGAACCACAATCTCACTCCCACAAGATTTATCTCGCCATGATCCTAGCAATTCAAATCATCAACATATCAGTATCACGCGTCTTAAGCGAAACCGACATCGAAGACCTTGGAGCCCTACTTTCTCAGTATCGCCAACATTTGCAAGACGTATGGCCCTTGATCAAGTCAAAGCCGAACCTTCATTATGCCCAACACCTACCACAACAATGTAGGCTCTTTGGACCACCTTCTTACACGGCAGCTTGGTCTGGGGAACGTGTGATTGGAAGCTTAGTCAAACGGCCCAAAAATCCTAGGGCGGGTAAGTTCGCTTTCAATTTTAGCCACCTACAAGCTGGAAGATCCTGGGTCTGATCATGATAGTATTCTCTCCTACAGGATCTATTGGAAAGACCCTAATCAAAGCTCACACTCAGACCGGCTTGTTTAGAACCATGTTGGACAATGTGCCCGCAAAGTACAAATCTAACATGGGAGTCAAAGAACTGCACCCATCTTCACAGCCAAAATGGACACCATTCGCACCAACTCTCCACATCACATCTATCATCAATGCAAATGCGGATACATCCCAACATGTCGGAGAAGAACTTCATCAAACTAAAGTATGGCGGCATGCAGGGAAATCGTTCAGTATATATGAACGGCACCAAGGGGATAGCTACATCGAATATATTGATAATCATGGGAGTGAATTTGGGTATATATGTTATATCCTGCGATCTAAATCTGGTGATCTTCCTTTTTTTGTGATTCAGACTCACGAGCCGCTTGATGCTACTGACAAGTCCAGGAGTCCCTATTCATCATTACCTCGTCTCCGAGCCTCTATGGCATACAATCGTTTGGGCCCGCTCAAATGTGTGACCTTTGAGAACTTATTTGGCCACTGTGGTGCGATTATCAACCCTCCAAATAGTCTAGGGATAAAACATGAAACTGTTTCTTTTGTTAGCCTTCGCAGTATGGTTTGTCTCTGCTTATTTTTCTTAAAATTTGTTACATTATGACTGATCATACCTCTCATGTCTTAGGCTATTGCTGATATGACATCAACTCAAGCTGGTACATCCTCGAACAAAACCCCTCAACAATGAAATTTTTTGTAACTTTTGATCAATCTTATACAAGTCTTTAAAACATGAAAACAAGGAGGATATAATTTTTTTGAGAAGTGTTTCTTCCGATGAAAGAGTTATTGTAGATCACAAAAATAGGATTATATATTGAGAGATGTATCATATACAAGTAAAGAGCGATACACTTATTTAAATCATGAGAATAGTGGAATATATACATTTGCAAATACCTTCTATCAAAGTGATGTATTTTGTCTGTAGAAGTTTTCTTTTGTAGACAGCGTATCTCAATTTCCTAGTAATGAATCTATAAATGCCGGTAAAGAATTTAATAAACCTGAAACTGGTTTCATTTTCAATGCAGCCAGCTCCTCTTCGACTAGATTTGAAAGGAACAAAGGGTCATAACAGTTTTTTGGAAGTCCAACACAGACAGGAGCCTTGGGATTATCCGATTTTGATTTTGTACGACACTGATCAAACCGTTGAGATGCTGCAGTGACCCCGGTGACTGAGGCTTTATAATGGTACGATAGATTGTCTATACAATGAAGAATTGTGCTATATTGCTGACTGCGCCATGGCACACCTAAAGATTGGTACTTGATCTCTGCAGGATCCCATTCCGTGTCCGAGCAGCAATCTGAATCCGGAAGAAGCTGTTTTGCTTCCTCTGAAAGGTGACGTTCCACTGTTTCTTTTCGGTAGGAGAACAGCTTCAAAGACGGGTCAGATGAGAGTTGAATAAATTGGTTATAATGGTATTCAATTTCCGCTGAACTTACTACTCTTTTCTTTCGTTGCTGTTCTTTTCGACGAAGTTTTTCCGAGTCCAATCGATTGAGACGGATGTCTTCGGCTCGCCCACGAAGCCACCGAAGTACTAAGCCGATGCAATTGGTGATAGTGTTGTGATGTGGGTTGACGTTGTGTTTGTTGAATGCACCGTGATCTCTAGCATACCTCCAATGCTTCACAACAAGGACGGCAACTATACGATTCCAACCGCGAGTGTCCCTTGCATCCCAATCAAAGGTCATTCGAGAGACACCATAATTCTTGAGATCAGCCATGAAGAACTCCTTAAACGGACTCCATGTCTTTTCTGTCGTATCAACTGTTAAACTCAGGAAGATTCGCTGGTCGGATAGGATCTCATCCTGGGTGGCTGTATGTAGAAGGCTCAGCTCATGATCGGTTGGTTTTGGTGGATAGGTCTTTGTTGATTCTTCATAACCAAGCAAAAACCGGGTGAATGCAGCAAACGATCTCGCAATAGCACTTGTATGTTTCGGAAGACTCTGTGCAACCGAGGCGTTCAGTGACTTGACTGATTTAACCGGCGCTCCTTTTTTCCAGTAACGCGATGTATTCGGTGCTGTACATCAAGACAAGATCAATGTTGTGTGAAATGATATAAAATGGCACACAGTATGAAATCATACCCATTGATTATATCTGTTGCAGTGAATATCGATGGCTTGAGTTGCTTGAAGGACAGCTGAAAGTCTGGTGATGTTCAGAAGCAGGTTTCAGAGTGAGGCCTGTCATGGAAACGAAAGTTGGTATAGAGATTCTGTTCACGGATTTACTCCTTTGATGCATGCACATTAACTCAACAATGGCTCAAGTGGGTCTAAACTTTGGTCAACAAAGGACAACACTCAGTCCTGACAGTGGCTCAAGGTGTCCAGTTTGAACGGAAACAGCTGAACACAGGAGAATTCGACTGAAACACAAGACAAACATAAGTAGAACTCTCCGTGTGTTCTCGACGTCAAGCTTATGGAATTTTGACACGGTGAGAACACCACAAACAGCAAGAAGAAGATGAACGCCTCATCCAAGAATATTCTCTGAAAGCTAAGAGTTACACAAACTAGTTTTCATTACCACGAGCTATCAGACTTGTATCTTTTTTTGTCCAATGCCCTCCCAAACACCTGTGATGTTAAATCACTCTTTTATTACACATCACCCACCCAAAGTTTCTCATTTTTCTTTCTTTATTGTTATGCGTGACCTTGAACTTTTGTTATAGTTGGTGTTTGTGCTTTGAAATTAAAAGACCACTCTGAAATGAGACCCGGGTATGATGAGTCCCTTAAAAGGAAACAAAATTGATGGATATGTCCAACCATTTTTGTTGATTTATTCAATCAACTTAAGGAGGAGATGAAAATTATAGACACGAGATAAGGAATTTGACAAGAGAGATGGAAAATGGATTACAAGATTGAAGGAGAGATTTGCGTATGATTGCAGATACAAATTAATTGATGCCCCAATCAATTTAATAAATTGAATTACTTATATGTTGTTAGACTGAATCAAATCTTACTTCTCTTTCCCCATCTTTGGGAAGAGAAGTAAGTCATTTCAATTTTTTATCACAAAGATTAGAATATTGATATTGTTTTCTTATACTTTTATATGTTTTCTTTTATTGACTATTACCTATAGAAATT
>KZ147216.1:2418-13485 GCA_002157085.1 Melampsora occidentalis | reverse complement strand
CCACGGGGCTTTCAGGAGATGTTTCATCAAGATTTCTGCACATTTGTCGTTTTGTCCGATTTGTCCGTCCACGGCCACCGTAGTCGTCTCAGAATCGGGCCCCACATCATCAAGTGGTTTCCTGAGTTTATGTCTTATTTATTTCTATTTCTTCTCGCTCCGCTTCACTATAGGCTTGAGCCTGCGCCACCAGTGACGAGTTAATGAAAAACAAATAACGTATGAAAACACGAAAAACAGACTTTGGCGAATCATCCATCCTAGTTGAAAATGTCATCTCGTAAAAAAAAAACTACCAAATCGGCCTTATCCGCCGAACAAAAAGAGGACCTTGAAGAACTTCAAGATCAAATGAAAAATCTTCGTTACGTGTTGATTTTTGATCATCTTGCTAAAGACGGATCTAACTTCGTCGATTGGCGTGAGGAGACCTCTCGAACTATCTATCGAATGACTGGTCTTGAAGATTCCTGAACTCGATCTTTTCCTATGATCGACAACCGACTCAGACGTGAACAAACCCAGGTGAACAAACCCGAGCCGCCATGATCATCTGCGAGAACACTATAGACTCGAGCTTACGCCGCATCATACGACCGGGCAAAACGCCCACGAACTTATGAAAGCGTTACAAACTTACTTTCAAAAAAAGGCTGCACTGCCCAATTCGCTGTTTTTCCGAAATCAATCAGAACGAACCAATCTGACGAAGATATCTTAGAGCACCCGTCAAAGATTGATGCGTCAATTGCTGAATCAAAAACTACTGGATTCAATTCAACCTCATCAGACGATCAACTTCCACCTTTATCAGAGGATCAACTTCAGTTCTTATGGATGATCTAGAAGAAACTGTTCAGATCAACTTCCTATATAAGCGAGTCTAGAAGCCGTTCCGTGACTCGCTGGAATCAGAACTTGTGTGAAAACAGCTCAATCCAATGATCCCTAAGGAGACAAGTACTTGAAAGACCTGGTCTGAACTTAAAACCGTCATTGGTAGTATGATATATTTGCTTGATTCAATATTTTGCATTAGATAGTATAATCGGTTGAAAATTGATCTTCAATCGTATGTCATATCAACACTGACGGCTTGTATTGAGCACTGTAGGAGGGGGTCAATTGATACCCATACGTTCGATTGGATTTCAATTCAATAATATCTAGGAGGCTACTTTGAAGGAATGACTTCATTTATTATGGGATAAAATCAGGAGTAATGGAATACGACCCTTCATACTTTACAAGAAAACCACTGCCCTTGGTAAAGTGAATATATATCAAAATGTTGATATCAAGTGAGCAATAACAGGCTCACATCTTTACAAGCAATGTCAACATAATGGGAAGATGTCAGTCAGATGCCCTAGTTTAGGAGTGCCAGAACTTGAAGTGACCTGAGAATTTGGTTGATGCACGACGACAGATAGTCGGATCGAAGTCTTTAAGTCAGAGTGTTGTTCGAAGTAGGTTCAGCATATCGTCGACTTCATAGATCAGATTCATGGAGGCGTTGATTTTTGCTGAGAATTCCAATCAGTTGTTCGAAAATGATAACCGCGAATGATGTGGATCATAATGTATGTGTATGCGGTTCAGACGAGTCGAGGGGGTTTCTTACATACTTGCTTGCCATAAACTTGACCTCTATGGCACACGTTACAGGAACCCCGCTAAATCCTGATCTCAAACGTTCCATGAGACACAAATTCTTCCTCCTCGAGCTTTTTACTCGGTCGAATAGTCAAATGAGGCTCGATGTGATTGGATCGATAGCTGTTTCCTGCTCTGGACGAGTTAACAACTTGCATCTTATTCGTTTTCAGTCCTCTAAGGTTACCAGAACTTCTTCACTCCAATCATCACTTGATTGAAATTTCACCTCGACTGCCGCAGGAATTCCCTCAAAAACTCCTAGTCAAACAATCCCTGAGTTAATTTTGCCAAGCGTATCTTTCCTCACCATTTGCCTCGGCTTTGCTACGACAGAGTTCCAACTTTTCATCTAATCCCTTCACTTAAAGCTGCCATCTTTCAAAAGACTGTGTGCAGGATTCCATATTCAATATGTCATCTGCCACCCCTCCACCTCCAACCGATGCGGCCGCCGCTCAAAAAACTGCAATGGCGAGGATCGTTGCGGCCAAAACTTCGGAGGCGACAAGTTCGACCATGTATATCCTTTTCGTAGTACTCTTTTTAGTGCGTCACTTCAATCAAGTATCGATTTACTCTGCACAAATGACTTATCCTAGCTATTTGCTTTCATCAACCTCGGATTTTTGTCCATGTAGGTTGTGATGTTTGCAACATTGCCCTTGATTTATGTGCATATGGTCCCAGGTCGGATCAAAAAAGGCTGGAGTCTAAAAACTTATACTGGAGATACCCTTCAGAGCCAATCCATTGCAAACTCACGCAATAGTTCAGATAAAAGATTACCTCAATCCACGAGACCCATTTGGTTTCGACAATTTTACAACACAGCCTTCTTACGCGTTATTCCCTTCCTCAATCTTACAATAGGGCAATTCCTACTCTTACTCGTGAGATCATTCCATCTGCTCCACTCAAATAGCATCTCAGGCTTACACTTCCTGTATCGAATTCTAGGTCATCTTTGTTGTATTTCTATTCGGACTGTTGAACAGAAACCTTGACACACTCCAATCAAATTTTAAAAGACCGGGATGGGTGGCAGCTACTCTGTTACCACTTGTTTATATACTCGCTATGAAGAACACTCCCCTCGGACTCTTGGGAAAAGGATACGAGTGTGTTAATTACATCCATCGTTTTATCTGTAAGTCACTCTATATCCTAGTTCCGTGAGAGTTCATATCCTGATCCATCCATGATTTCCATCCAGCTCGGCTTCTTATCATCGCAGGTAATTTTTCGTACTTTATGCAAGTTTCATTCCAATTCTTAACCTCATCGAATTGACCAAGACACCATGTATCACTTCTCCTCACTTCCTCAGCCCTCATTCATGCTGGAATATATTTTAACCTCAAACTGGTATCAGGAGGCAAAGTTATAATCGGAACAACTGTTGTGTCTGGCGCAGTGGCCTTGTTAGCTTTTGTCATCATCCTGATCAGCTCCTTTAAACCTATCAGAGCTCGTTTCTATCAAACCTTTATCGTTTTACACGTCATCAGGTTCGTTCAAAGCTAACATCTAATATTCCCTTCTTGGTCTGGATATCCACTCATTGCAATCTTTTCATCCATAGCTACTTGGCCGTACTAGTGGCACTTATACTGCACGTCAAGACGTTAATTCCTGTAAGCTACGAATTTCATTATTTCAAGCTATCCGCCATATGCTGAATACCCCTCTTTTGACGAGCCAGTATGCAGCAGTGTCAATCGTTGCCCTGGTCATTGAGGTAGCGCAGGTCTATATCCTCAAGACCCGTCTACGTCCAGCCTCTCTGACCGCTCTACCTGGTCAGGTTACTAAGGTAGAAGTCAGTCAGCTAGGAGATGGTTGGCACGCTGGTGAGAAAAGAGGCTTTCGATTTTTGAGATTTCTTGGTAACCATACTGAATATGGACGTCCATTACAACAGGTCAACATGTCTATCTTCGCGTGATGAAAGGTGCCTGGGCTTTGCAAAAAGTGCGTCAAACACATGTGGAGAAATATTCATACTGCTCTTCTATACTCACCGAGATACTATTGTCTTTCTAGCATCCTTTTACTATCGCAAATGCACCAGCTAGTACTTCATCAACACCGTACGTATCAATGAAGTTTCCTTCCAGGAAGATGTTGATCACCGATTCTGATCAGTGTGAAACCTCGATCTTTTTACTATCTCTAGACATGGCAATACGCTCATCTTGATTGCTAAAGCAGCTGGTGACTATACCAAGGTAAAAACAAATGCACAATCTTGACTGAAAGATTTCTAAGATTTAAACTTTAATGCTTTTGTTTCACTTTAGGCGATATATTCAATGGGTCTTGGCAACGGTACAAAGCTTACCCTACCACAAGAATCTGAAAAAGACACAGAGTCTGAAAAAAACCTAGAAAGTTTACCACTTGAAGATATCTCGAAAATCTCAGTAGCTATCGAGGGGTAAGTGAACCACTCCATCCCTTTAATCCTTTACCAAAGTTTCATTCTGATATGGTCTTATTCATTTTTTTTCTTGAATCTCCTCAGGCCATATGGGTCAATTTATACGGATATGTCTCAGTATGAGACGGTTCTCTTCGCATCAGGTGGAAGTGGATTTAGTTGGTGTATGGCTAATATCGAAGAGGTCAGTCTATTCCCGCTCAACTCGAATAACTTTCTCGTGTTCTAAATTCTGCATCTCT
Organism: Melampsora occidentalis; assembly: GCA_002157085.1. Classification (NCBI taxonomy): domain Eukaryota; kingdom Fungi; phylum Basidiomycota; class Pucciniomycetes; order Pucciniales; family Melampsoraceae; genus Melampsora; species Melampsora occidentalis. The sequence continues at coordinate 9,144 of KZ147216.1, read as the reverse complement.
CTCTATAGACTGTGGGTCAAGTTGTCCGCGGCGAGGCTATCACTCGAACAATGTTCATTGTATGGAGTTTACGTGACCTAGGTGAACCTCCATCCTATAATAAGTATAAAGAATAATCCACGCTAATGGTCTTTTTTTTCAAATTTCTTTCAGATATGGCTCAGCCGTTCTCCAAATCATTGAATGATACTATCGAAGTAGCCTTAAAAGCAGGTTTAGAAGTCATCTTTACTATACATCTCACAACCCAATCAACAAGTATTCCCCTTCCACCCACAATTCATGCGAAATTAATCACCACAAGAGTAGATCTCAATGCTTTAATCCAATCAGTTTTGCAGCGTACCGAACTAGCTATCGAAGGTAGAGGTGATGCAGTAGGAAATGGGATCGGGATTGGTGTTTGTGGTCCTAGCCAGTTGGTCACTGCGATGAGAAATGCAGTTTGTAATGCAGATTCAACTCTTGCTTCTAAAGTCGGAGGTCTTCACCTTCACACGTAAGAAATTTTGTTCTCTATCAAGTATTTAAGTCTATCAAGATACATACCCTGATGTGTCACATATCTCCCCCTTTCTGAACTCACAGTGAATCCTTCGATTGGTAAAAAAGTAAAGATTAACCCAAATTGATTCCCATATCCTCAAATCTGTTCGACTCAATTTTATCTCATCTGTTCACATTCCACATCCCTTATATTTTTTAGACCTGGCTCGCATCAACCTATGTCTCATATATCCTGTTTTTCTGTATCAATATTGCTAAAATAGACTTTCAAAAATTGCTTTTGTATAATAATCTTTTGAAAGAAATGATTGTCTATATCTTGCTCAACAGATACCCTGTCTGTATCATCTCAATCACACTTCCAGAAGACAAACTAGTTCACCACACCAGCAGACCTCGTGGCAAGATCTAAATACATCCCCCTTAACATGCAACTCAGCCGTGAAACCCTTTCATGGCTATCAAGTTAAAGGCAGTCAAGTATTATGTCAAATGCATATTCTCTGAATGTAGAGGTGTTTTAGCCTTCAACTGAGTACAAGTTTACTGGACTGCAAGTGTTGCCATATGAAGGGGTGGTGGGAGTTGAAGCACTTAGCAAGTTCAGCTTATGCATACACCAAAAATAGCTCCAAGCAGAATCAGACATGTGTGCTTTGTACTGGCACTGACCTTGAATGAAAATCACAAATCCTATCCTTATCAACGCCCTGAAATGTCAGTTACTGACAGTGTTTCACCTTTGATGATCAGCTCGCAAAAAATCCTTTGACCAATCATCTAACACACAGGCAGAGCAAAGAATGGTCACAAAACCAGTCTGAAGATGTGCACCCAATAACAACACGCTACAAAGAACATCATGCATTCCAAAAATGGGCCTCTATAATCCTATGTTGAATCATCAGATACATCAACTTTCTAAAAGATAATTGATCATCTCATTATCTTGATGACCCCCTCTCTACATCATAAACTGTCCAAAACTACTAGAAAATATCACTAAACTTATGCCCTCCATTACCGAAAAAAATATTATCTATTATGCAAAGTTGATCAACAAACCTTTTGGTTTCGGATCTACTGTTGCCGTTTCTAACATCCAAAAGATTCAAAAGAAAGAAATTTCCCATTGACATTTACATCACATCGAGATGATGTGATGAAGAGCTGCGACCGAATCAACGGAATAACTCCATCATACCAGTCTTCGCTCAGTATTCTTCCTCCTGAAAAGACGACACGATTAACCATCAGCAGAAGAGTACGGCACAGCATTCAGCGATCCAGTGACAAAACATAGTGCTTCTCAGGTAAATTAAAAAGTGATAAAGAAGACACTGACCCGTTGACCCAATCAGGCTCATTCAAAGTCATCTCTGGTGCCCCATACAAGATGTTATCGACCGCTATAAAACCAACCACGCAAAGATTGAAATGAAATAATTCAGCTTTTCATGTCAAACTTCCAGACATAAGATGTTCCGATAAACCCACCTTCAACACCAATCATGCTAAAACGCGTAGGAATATGTAGAAGAAATCTATGTCAATATCGATTCAAAGGTCCTATACTTTTCTACGGACCACTTACCAGGAGTGATCTTGATTGGCAACCTATCATCATAAATTAATTCAATGCACATTCACGGTCAGTCAAGCAACATCTGATGTCCGCTTCATCAGCAGAAATTTCCAAAATAGCAAGCAAGACTGACCTCGTATCGATAAGAACCGAAGCGCCCACGAGACCAGATACCAAACTCATCCTTCAAAGCCGGTAACAAAACTTTCAATTGCTAAAGTCCTCGCACATAACATGAAGAAAAAGGTGACAAAGCGAGGTCAGTTACAGATGGTATCTAGAAGAATAATCAGACCCTACTTACACCCTCACGCTCCAAGCTGGGTGTGGGATAACCGTGGTCAAATTTGCGGTGATAGATCGAGACAATCTCTGCTCCAGGCTCGACCATCTCCGTGTTGATCAAGCCTTGCAGCGAGTCCTTGATCAAGTTGGCCTCATCCACTGGTTTCATCTTACTCTGTGAGATCTCCAACATCAATGACCAATCTGTTAAAAGCAACCCCAAACATTCTGAAGTTAGTTGCCCTGAAAGGTCAAGATAGACATCATAAGTACGGACATGGTCCTTCCTGTTCAGTTTGAAGATCAACTTGGCCATTCAAGGCTGGGTCAGCTGCTTGAAGCGTCCTCATTTTTGTATCCTTCTTTGGGCAGTTGTTGGGTGAGTAGTTGGAGAATACTGTCACTCGGTAAAAGGGACAGTTGTCCTCGGGGTAGTACAGCCAGCAGCTACCTTTCATTGCTCCCTAAAGCGTGAACAAAATCAGCATGATCACCAAGAAAAAGTCCATTCAATATCAGAGGAAGAGCTAACGGTAGGATTTCCACGGATTCCGAAGCCAACAACATGAGTACTGGAGTAAACCAATCCATCTGAAATCGGCTTGAGAGGCTTCTGCGCTTCACCCTCGATCATTCCCACCATGATGTCAAGCGGTACACAACTGATCATCTTGCCATACTCGATCACCGATCCATCATCAAAACAGGCCTTGCGAGCCTTTCCGTCAACGCTGACCAATCGACGACCAAATGCAAATTTGTCTGATGGTATGCATCGCGCAACTGCCTTCCAAATCCCACCAGTACCACCCTCAGCTGGAAACTTGAAGGTAGCATTGGGGCCCCAATTTCCGGCCTCTTTCTTGTAGAGCGTGTTTTTGACAACTTGCTTGAGCGAAGGGGCCGCAACTCGTTCTCCGAGCCATTCACATTGCATCTATAAGAATTGTCCAAAAAAGAATTGTGATCATAGATCAGACAATATACACGAGATTAATCTAGGACTCGTGACCATGGTAATAGAAATGACAGGAACTCACGTGAGTGGTGGGGACAGCCCAAACCTTAAAGTTGTACGGTCTCATAAACAAATCCGCCAGTCCAGTCCCTAACACAAACCAATAAGATCAGAATGAAACCCGATCACATTCAATTCTCAAGAGATCAAGAACTTACCCATCATACGCACTATCCACTCATCAAAAGACTTGGGCTTTGACTTGGCCCGCGCACGTTCCTCAGCCGCATCGATCATACCATCGATACAATTTACTTGATCCTCAATTGGTAATTGAGAGATGTTGTTCTAGAAGAATCACATCGATAATCAAGTCAATCTGAAGAAATTCGAATTACAACACTGAAAGTATGACACTAACCTGGTAAGGATAAGCCACCCAAGTATTACGACTACGAACATAAGAGATTCGCTGATGAGTGTACCAGTCTGTCTCTTTTGGAAGTGCTTCTGCAATCATATCATCAAAATACTGATAATGAGAAAAGATGACATGACTGATGAACGATTTTCACATTTGATGACAAAACAATCTGGTCAGTCTGAAATCTAAATCCAATGAAAATATGATATTTATATGGGGTGCGTTAATTTTGGCAGTTTGACTCACCCGCCCACATCGAATAGGAAACCTTCTTTGGTGACATCAGTGGAAGCAAGTCCACCTGCTTCTGCTTGTTCGTCTACCACCAAGTATGAAGCGTTGTTCTATGAAGATATTCGGGGTACTGAATTTTAGTACAAAAAAGATCTTCAGTATTTCGTTTGAGAGTAGTTCAACTGACGAGTTGATGTAGTCGTCTCCCTGCTCCCAATCCACTGTATTGAGACACCAAAGAAATTGACCGAGATTGATTGATTGATTGATTGATTAGTTTTGAATGACATCATAGGACTCTTGTTTCAAGATCAATACGTACGTAGGACCGGCACCAATGACCAAGACATCCACCGACTTTGGTAAACTGTTACTCATGATGACTACAATCTTGGATATCTGAAGACTTTTCTAACTGATTAGGTCGTTTGGTAAACAGAGTCAGCTAAAGTACAAATGTTGCTGTTGACCGACACAACATTCTAGAAAACAGAGATGATCCTTACACACTTTGTTAAAATCAGAAATTACACCAACTTCACTTTCTTGAACGATAGAATGCTAGTTGACTATTCAAAGAGAAACGAAGGAAATATGAAAATAAAATCAGATGAAGGAATGGAATTGGGATCCAGTAATGAAGTGAATCGAGTGAATGATGATGAGGATTTAACTCCGCGGTAAACAGGTGGTACAGCAATAACAATCTGATCGATCAACTTCAAGTTTGTATTTAACTTCAGATTGAGTCTGAGTCTGATTGCATGTATGTACATAATTTTAATTTATCGCACGTGACACTGGACAGCTTTCAAATCACCAAGAACTGTAAGACCCGACGCCTTTTCGAATTCCACTCCACCACTTTTCCACTCAACTTCTTGAAATATCTTCACCTATCTTGATCTAATCCTTAACGCTCAGACTCCCCTTGCGGTATTAGTGCATCAAGTAAATCTCAGAGTGTATTCTATGCTAATTCTATGTGAAAAATTCGTATGGAAAATTAAATCAAAAGGGTAAATGAATCATCATCGTCCATATTTCAACCAACGCTCCTGCCACCATATCCATACGAAAAATTATGCCCATTCACAAACGCTTCAGAACAACTTCACAAAGTCATTTCAGGATGCTGCATTGATAAAGACGAGAAGCGATCATGGCTTGACACCTCCGACCCATCTCTCAGAACCAAAGAATCACTTCAGAGGTAACAAAACCTCACGCTAAGAATCCCCAGACTCTCGTTGCCCTTGCTTGAGTGTCTGCTTGAGAGGAAGAAAGAAGGGGTGATGTTGTAAACAGAGATCGGCACCGTGCAGTCCGTCACGTTTGCTTCCAAAGCTAACCCCCTACGTATTTACTGCCCATCTCGAATCTTACAGAGACAATCAATCCATTAACCTTGTGGTACTTTGAACTTGTTGATATTTTCAGTATTCAATCTTCAGAATAAGCTTGAAAAAAGATCAAAAGGATCAAGTCAATGTATGATCCCCCTGCGAGGAATCATCAGATTCTTGGTAAAATTTAGTTAAAAGCAGAAAGATCAAGATACTGGGAACGCATTAAGATCAAGTTGTAGGCCGCATTGATATGTAGCAAGAAAACACCCAGAGGTATGACATTTTGATCTTACTTTCGAGAAATATTGAAGAATTTTGCGCTAAAAACATCTTGTGGGCAAAAGTCATTCAAGCTTTCTGAACTCGACCCATGACAAGCTTATCAACACTCAAGAAGTTTCATAGCTACAAGCTGTATCTTATCCAAATTTCAATTCACATAAAAATCATATTGTCGTAACATCCAAACCAAAGAAGTAGCTACCAAAAGAGAAAAAAATCATTTTATCAAGAAACCGCAGAACAAACTAATTTATTATTGACCAAAGACAAACCAGCTAAAGAAAAACAAAGATTAAAAGACTTACAAGCTACAATCAAAGGAGAAATCAAACCAGAACTGATTTGACAAGTTTTGAATCCGATCAATTCAGTTCCAAAATGAAGTAACGCGATCAAATAAGAACCAATTGCTAATTGATAAAGTCTAAAAACCTCATATCCAAGAAAAAAAACCATACATAACAATCAGCTTGACCATCTGAATCACGTATACCTCTTTAGAAATCTTCTTACGCTTGATTATTGATATTATATGCAGTGTAAAGTCGAATTAATCCGGATGTAAGTGTCCATACTCCAAACGTACGTGATTGAAGTGGATTAACTACAAATCGGTCCAAAAACAGTGTTTCAAAAATAATTAGTATTTGAAGTTTTGGTTTGGGAATCAAAGTCTTCAGGGTCTCACCGAGATGTGGTTGTTTACTATAAATGTTTTTTGTAAATTTCAATGTTAGAAAGTTTTGAACGGTGTTTAATACTGAGATTAGAGCGATTAAAGCTATCCACTACAATTGTCCCATAAACGAAAATGTATCAGGTTTCGGACCAAGATAAAGTTCGAAAGAATGAATTTGAGAAATTCTTTATTGGATGATCAAGTTGATTGAAAAATTAGATGAATCACCTTGGGTAACAAACCTTGATGGGATGGAAAGCCAGCTAAAGTTTTGTGGAAAAATGGTTCCTTTCGTCAGTTAACCTCCCTTGTTTTTCTCTTAACTTGAATTCTTTCATGATCGATAATCCTTTTGACTCACATAGTATAGGAATAGCGAACTCTCGATTCATCTCTTCTCAAGTTCTTCAAGATTTATCTCGT
>KZ147207.1:1106-13130 GCA_002157085.1 Melampsora occidentalis | reverse complement strand
CAGGTAGCCAGACTCTTTTCTGGTTCTGGCATGGGAGATTGAGATATGTATAGTTGTTATATATGATCAAATCGATTATCAAACACTGTTTCAAACAACAGCCAAAAATCTATCATTCACTAGATCTTATCTTTTCCTTCTTATTCTTTATCCACAGTGTGCATGCCCTGGAGTCCTAATTTTTCATTTTTGTATTTCAAGCTTTTTTTCATTTGACCGTAGGAAAGGAGATCACTTTGATTGAAGTTTTTTCCTTTGGAATTTGAAGTGTATAAATGAACCTGAACTATTCATCAGTGGAATCCTTAGTTATTTTCAAGATTGTTTAATGGATTGACTAAGTTTAGAGGTTGGAAATTTTGGTGTATGGTGTATGTGTGATGGGTTCTTTGGTATAGTTGATTATTGATTGGTTCTCTTTCTTTCATGTTATGAGATCTTGGTGGATCTTTGAGAATTGATGAGGGAAACTACTTAAGTCTCTTTTGTGAATCTTTGTTACATACTCTTTGTTGAAGTGTGCAATCAATGAGAACAAGAAATGTGAAATTCAGAGAGGATATACAAGGATAGAATAAACAGATCATCCATAATGATTTCATCAAGCAGAAGGATAATTAATTGCCCCAATCAAATGATTACTTAAGTTATAGCCGTTGTTGCTCACTTCATTTCACTTCTCTTTCCCCATATTTGGGAAGAGAAGCAAGTAATTCTGTATCTTTTTGTTTCACTTATTGATCAGAGCTATAGTTGATGTTGTTTGTTTTGATTCAGGGTTGAATGCATCATTGCTTTGATTTGTTGGACTTTTATCTCTTCTGTTGCACCAGAGGTCAGTTATCATTTAGCAATGATTTATTTAACTAATCATCTTATCTATCAATCTGAACCACTATCTAGGTACAATTTTTTTCCCTTTATTCAGTTTCTTTCAATCATTTCTGATTAGATTATTGTTGTTTAAGGTCAGAGTTTTTCATCCTAGAAATCCTTTTTAAAAGGTGTGATCTTAGTGCTGAAGCACATGCTATCAGATCCATATTCCAAGGCTCTTAGACATTCTTACTCTTTCATGATTGTAATTTCATTCTTCATCCGGGTATCTTTTGTATCAACTCTTAATGAAAGTTCTTCCTATCCATTTTTTACACCTCATGTATGCATACACCTATTTCATTTTATGTTGGATGTCAAGAGAAATGAAAACGTTCAAATTTCAGTTTTGACTGGACTTAGACACAGCAAACACAGTATTTTCTGATTTTCAGTGGTGGATTTCAAAGTTTAATGTGCTTCAAGGTAGTAAAAAACTTTCTTAATTTTTCTGGATGCCCAACATATGATGAATTAGTGGTACTACTACCAGCTTGGACTCAAGAACTTTGAAAAGGTAGGTAGGTCTATCTTACTTTGGGAAACAACACCATGCAGTACTGGTTACAAGATCTCAGTGGATGGAACATTTCTGGACAAGTAATCACTCATACTGGTTACATCTTTGACACAGACATGAGATCTGGTGATTCAAATTTTTGGCAAAAAGACTACAGTAGTGGTACACAAACATCAAGACTAATGCATCAACCCAGTCCGGAAGACCCAATCTGGTACCCGGACCTGGACCAGGTCAAGCGGGTCTTGGCCATGATCTGGGTGAGGCCGGGTCAGCCTGGTCCGGCCCTCTCATATGGTAGGGGGGCACGTTTTGGTGCAAATGACCTCAAAGTTCACCAAAAACCTTGTAATGTCCCTGGATCTCTTATATAGAGGACATGTATTTTTGTGTCTTTGTTGTAGATTACCTACCAAGTCACTCTAGAAAGGGGTAGAAAATAAAAGAAAATTGGAAAATCAAGTATGTATAATATATAGGTTTTTTTTTCTTTTTTTCTTTTTTTCTTTTTTTCTTTTTTGAGTGTATCTCATTGGTAGGGCTTGCAGACTGGGTTGACCGGGTGTGAAGGAGGTGCTGGCCCCGGTTCAGCCCAGATTTACCGGGCTGGGGCTGGGTTGGGGCATTGATCAAGACTGAGTTGAAAAAAACTGTAAAATTGGCTTGAATCTTGGCCCCCATCTGCACCAAAATTTAACCGGGGTTTACCAATTTTTTCAAGTGGGTTTTAATGTATGTGTACCCCTAGTAGATTTCAAAATGTGTGAAATCAAGAACTTTCCAAAATTAACTGGTGGCCCATGCACAACTTGTGAAAGGTATGAAAATGTACAGAAATGCTACTCTGACAAGCATATTTAAACATGTTGCTCTCAAAAACTTTGTGGTACAATGTACACTACATGCAGGGTGCTGACACCGCAGGTACAGGGTTGCGCTGACCCCACATCAACCCCTTGCCTTTGCAAGACCCCCCCTTGATTTTTGTGGAGCACACCACATCTGCGGCGTCAGCACCTTGTGTGTAGTGGTGGGTTTAGTACCCTCTTCACGGGTGTTTGAACACGCCTTGAATTGTGTGCTTTTGAGCTTGAGCCGGACTGGCTTTCTCTTTTGTCATCACACTTTTTGACAAATTTTCCTATATAATTTGCTTGTTATTGTGAGATAACACAATGAAACAGATAGAATATTGTTGTTTGCTCAAATATGATTATTGCTGCTCCACAAGTAACTCTAAACAAAAATAGTGGAAACTAAAAAGGGCACCCACCTCAAACACAAGATTACCAGCAAGTCCGCAGCAAGCAATCAAACCTTCTGACCGCTCTGGGGTCAACGGCATGTTACATACAGAATATTGTTGTCTCTGGGAGGCAAGTTTGACACCTTTCACAGGTGACACACGAACCACCAGTCAATTTTGGACATTTCTTGATTCCAAGCTTTTTGAAATCTACTGTATGTAAATCCAGCCTGGTGTTTAAGACGCTGACCACCCGGATTCAATCTGTATTTACTCTTGATCCCAAAAAAGTTGGATGTGGCTTTATAGTTTGGGCGGTTGCTTGAAACTGCTTGAATTTTGTTGATTTTATTTTGTGAGCGCCCGCTTCTATTTTTGCCAATTTGAGATTTGAAATTGAGGTTGACAGGCAAACTTGACAAAGTCCTACTTGTTTTGAGCTGTACTGGCCAGTTTGATTGAGTTTGGTTGAGGCTTTGAAAAGTTTTTAATTCTCCCCAAGGAAGCAGAGTTTAATTTGGTCAAACTTTACAATCTTAGTATTATTTGGCTAGCTGCATCATGAGAGACACCACCACGGCACAGAGTACTACAAATTGTGAATGGGAAAAATCGAAAAAAAATTATACAACTTTTGACAAGAAGAGATCAATGATATGTACCTACCAAGTCTCAGCAATCAATGAGAGATATCTATTGTGTAGCACAGCAAACACAAGCAAGTGGTGGACAAACAAAACATACAGAAAAGCAAACAATTGATTGAGCTGTCCATGATCTAACATCAGGACTTGGGCAAATCTTTGAATGTGTGTTGAAAGCAACTTCAGCTTTATTTCATATCTTCACAGAGATGTGGTACAAGGTGATTGAGATGATTGAACATATCTCTCACCTTTTCAAAGCTGATTGTATTAAATCTGCAAAAATACAAGCAGGCAGTCACAACATGAAATCAACAAAAACTCAAGCAATTTCAAGTGACTGCCCAGCATTTCATGTCACATGCAAATCATATGGAATGAAGGGTAAATACAGAGTGAATCAGGGTGGTCAGAGTTTCAAGAACTGCTAGGTAGGATTTAGTATTTTCTGATTGTGGGCCATTGGAGGTGCTCTCAGAGACCTCCTGCCTCATAATAAGTTGAGATCTCATATTAAACTTTTCATGGAATGTGCTTCACTCAGTACCTGGCCTGAGCTCATCTTTTTTCATTGTTTGAGGCTGCTCCTTTTTTTCTTTATGTGAAGCATAGTTCTTGGACATTTTAAGAAAAGTTCAGATGCTGAAATAATTTATCATGATTACAAGTTTCACCCTGTTGAACCAATAAACCATCTTTTCAATTGATTGATACTTACCCAAAGCTTAACATGTATTGAGTTAGTTATAGACATGAGACAATGACTGATCATCACCATGAGGCAGCGTTCAAACTTTGAAACATGTGCCCAAGTTTGATTTTACATACACCAAAATTTGCTGAATATTATAAATCTCAATGAATTCCATTTCTTGGATACCTCAGATTCCACTAAGTCCTCCAAGAATCACTCTATCATCAAATCATACATCAATGCTTTCAAGTATGTTCACAAAGATCACCATGTTTTTTCTCTGGACACACCATACTAGACCAACAATATCAACTATTAAAGATAGCTTTGGTGATGAGGACATATGGTTGAATTTAAGGTTTCTGGACCAGCAACCACGGCCATACATCCAACAATTTCAAGATTACAACTTACTTCATGAGCAGGGGTACAATTCCTGGCCAAGTGATGCTATAACCCCACTACAGGAAGGCTATTCCCCTGAACCCCCATATACTACAACAGATGACAACACCAGGTACAGTAATGTAGGTGGGCTGGGAATCCACGAGGTAGTTGATGCATTATATCCAAGCAATTTTTTGTCTCATCATAATCCAGCTTCTTATATGTCAGAAGACCCTTTCTATTCCCCCTCAAATCATCAAATTCTGCATAAAGAGATTGGACTGCAAACTCATCACAACACATACTTTGATCATCAACAAAGCAACTTAGGATATCCCACAGAAAAAACTAGGTTACCACTAGATATTCTTGAGACCCAGCATTCCAATTTGAGACCTAGACATAGTTTTGGAGGGTCATTTCCAAGTAATGATGGCTTTGCTGAGGATTCAAGACTTTTGTATGATGAATCACATCATCACCACCCACTGTTCACAGACTACAATGACCAGAATTCTCAAACTCATAGATCCTGGTCTAATGAAGGTATACCCACACACTTACTTGCAGAAGATCACTTAAACAATGAAAATCTTGACACAAGGCTCTTTGGGATGGGAAACAATCCTCCATTCCACCACTCAAAATATCACAGCAGTAGGAGTATTGACAAAGACATTCCAGAAATGAATAAAGTCACTCACCACCAGTATACAAGCACATCTACATCTGATTACAATCCTGCTTCTTATCTTCTACCAGAGCCCATATCTCACACCCATCATATTGAACAATTCAATGAAGAGAATGAGATGGGCCACCATCACAGCTCATACTTGAGCCAACCAAGTCTATATGAGATTCCTACAGAAGAAATTGGGACACCATCCGGCTTACTGGAAACAACTTCTGGTCACACAAATAGCTTTGAGACTTTATCTCCAATTTTTGATAAACCTGGAAATCCTAACAAATCATACATTCCACAGGGGATCCCCCTAGGATGCAACAAGAATAATTTACCCAAAAATACCATAGGCTGCAACCAAATACAGACTCTTCCAGATGCCGGTAAAGGAAACAATCAAATCCTAATTCAAATCCAAAGGAAATCACCAGACGTCAACCATGAGATACATACACAAGCCAAACTTGGAGAAAGCAGCAAGGAGGCATCAATAGAAGAAAATGCAACTAACATTACACCACCTTCACTGGTACTACTAGGTCAGCAGGGGGAGTCACAAGCTGGAAGAAAGAGACTACTGAAAGAAACAGAACCAGATCATGTCCAAAAAGGCAATCAACAGAATACATCCCCTTTTGACAATCAAAATATTGAAGATAATTCAAGAAAGGCAAGAAAAGTAATTCACTCAAAAAAACCAGAAGATTCAGGGATTCACAATAGCCTCAATTGGAGGGAAGATTTTCTAGAATACTCATCAATTGAAAAAAACCGTCAGAATAGTATCTCAGAAGGCAAAACAAAATATGCCGGTAAGAATCCATCAAGGAAGGTAGCACACATTCTTAGGGAGATAGGTGCATTTCATGTTGATAATTCACTTAACCTTTCTTATGAGACATCTCTGTGGTTTGACGAACTGAAGAAAGATATGATAGGTAACTCTCCTAGTAACAAAAACTGGATCTATAAGGTTTCCTTAGCAACAAAGTATGCTCACTCACATGTCACAATGCAATTCCTTGGTATAATTTCCCTTTATGATGCTCCTGGTAAAGATCAACACTGCATGGATCAAATCTTGAGAGATGGCTGGGATTTCCTTTTGTCAAATTTTGGGAAATGGAGAAAAATGAGTCCTGGAGACAAAAAATTACAAGAGGTTCAGGGAGCAAGTGGGTTTCTCTATCCAAATTGGATAGAGCCATATTTTTTGTTCAAATATCTGACAGAGTTGAAGACAATAACATGTATGGCAGTAGGAATATTAAACTCACTTGTTTTTGATTGGAGGAATTACAGAAAAACCTCAAAAATCCCCACCCAAGAAATTGGAGATCTAAAGAAGGAAATCATTTCTTCATATCATCCAAAGTCAATGTCTCTTCTTGGTGGCTTCTTTTCAAGGGGTGATGTAAAAAACCTTCAATATGAGGGATTGAATTCATTCCATGCATCTAGAAAAAGTTCAACAACTGAAGGATGTTCCAAGGCAACAATCAGATCAATGGAGTGCCTACACCTGGCCAACTCAGCAAACTTCATGTCACAGAATTCTTTTGGTTTGTGTCAAGAAGTCCACAATTTCTTCACATCATTGCTTCAAATTCTACTGAGAAATTATATGAATTTGCATCAACCTGATTCATCTCCAGATGAGCAAATGTCATGGCATGCAGCTCTTTTGCAATCAAAACTTGAAGAAAGGCATACCTCCAATATTGAAAATATTGTGAAAGCTGTTAGTGTTGCTGAATATAGGGTAACACCAGGGTTCATTGGAATGGTAAAAGAGTTATACCAAAAGGACACAACAGAAGAGCAGCTCAAGTTACTCATCTCCCATGCATGGGAATTTTTGAAAAACCAATTTTTAGAGTGGAAGGAATTTGAATTTAAAAATGAAAATCTACAGATATATTTCACTCAAACACCATTTCAACCAAACGTACCACAATATTGGTCATCTTCAAAAAACACATTTCGAGGCCTTTGGTCACACTCATTAGCTTCAGCTTCTACAATACCAATCACATGCTTGACAATCCTTTTGAAATCATGGCACAAGGTAATCTCACGGCCGGATGTTGGTCAGATGATTGGTCCCGGTTTCAAAGCAAAGAATCTGTCTCAATTATCCTGTTTAACATTGATAAAAAAAATTACTGAAGAGCTGAAATAAGTCCATGCATCATCCTTCTTGAAATCTTAATTTTTGTAACTCTACTTAAATATGATCATGGTGAGAATTTTCATACTCTCTTTGGTAGTAGTGCCTTTTTTCAGATGTATAAGTTACCTGACACATCCCTTCATCAATTGAAATCAAAAATATCACTCAAGGTAAACTCATGTTTGTCATACCTGCCGGTGCCAAGGTGTTTCCTGCAGTTTGAATTCAATCAATGTGAGATGTATGTAGGTGATGGGTCTCCGCTGATCTATATACTTAAAGGAAAGTCCCTCACAACCATTGCTATCCCGTTATCCTGACTGGACCAGCATTTTCCCCCATTCCTTTGCCCAAATACATCTATCAAGACCGGACCGGTACCTTCCTTTCCTTATCCCTATCCCCCAAAATATCTCTCCCTGGTCCAGCTATTTGATTTTTTCCTCACTCTCACTACTTACCTCCATTCTGTACTCTACCCTCTCCTACTTTCCTTTACATCCACAACAAGTCTAAACAAAAATCACAACTTGACTTACACCAGCTACAACTAGTCTCAGACCCACTCAATCTATCCCCTGTGCCATCTATACCATCTACCCTTGATCAGCCCATTCCAGCACATATCCTCAGCCTAACCCCTCAACCCCTATATTATTGAATTCCATTCTATTGGCATAACTCTTTCCTTCTCTGAAAAAAATAATCTAACAGCCACCGGTTCTTTACCAATTTTTCACTACTCAATGCGCCCAGTCCAGGCAATTCTAACTACCTGTTATGCTTGAATCTATACCTGGCTCAAGTCAAACTGAAATTGAATGATGTTTAGTTCATCACTATCTTGATTGTAATCATTGAAATTGGTTTAGGATTCAATTTCAAACAATCAACCATCAATCAAAAAACTTGGAAAACTTTCTCAAACACTACTTCTTGTAAAATCTTAAATTATTCATCTGATCATTATTCAAATATAAACGAATTAAAGTATTGTGAGGATTTACTTCATTTGGCAACTGTAAATCTATTGATTGTGAGGGGTGATCAAGGTAGAAAAGATTGGAACACGGTCACAGTACGTTCACACAATTCATTCTATTACACAGAATTCTTCTCATTAGACTGATCATCATATCTCTCTTTAGGGATCATTGCAAAATCCTAATCCAAGAGGCAAAGTTAACATTTATCACTGAAATCAACCATTATCAACAACATTGATCAAGCAATCAAAAAAAAATCACTTGAATTGAATGGGTTCCCAATAGAATCTGATTTGCATCCACTTGGGGGTGTGGGGTTGCACTGACCCCACATTGACCCTCCACTTTTGGGTTTTGTGCAAAATTTCTGTGCTGCAGCATCAGCACTTTGTGTTTAGTGCAAAATCCATCCACAAGATACCTTTCCCACGCGTCTCTTTGTAGTGATTCATAGATATGATAGAAGTGCAATAAAATATTTGAGATCAAACCTGCAAAAGGAGCCAAAAATCAATTTCAACTGAATTGGCTTTTTACTCTACCTCATCCATTACTTAAAGCACCAAATTAAATTGTAGCTTCAAATTCATATTTTTTATTAGTTGCTAAAATTATTCTATCAATCATTGTCATTATGGTACATTTGATCCAATACTACATACCAGTGAAACTTTGTTCCATTTACTGGGCGTAAATGTGATTTCATTGGGATTTGAAGATCATGGTACAGAAACAGGAAGCGTAATCGTCAATATACTCACTTTTGCTAATGGGATTGCTATTAAAACATATTGTTCAATACACCCATGAAAGTATTATTTAACCAAACCAAACACAATTCCAATCTTTGATTGGAACTCAATTATCTAGATTTACGTAAATTAGCATTCCCTGATAATTTATCAATACATAGATGATCAAGAGAACTCAATCATTGCAGGACATCCAAGTGCTTCAAAGATCTTCTTATGGGTTTATCATTCAAATTACTTTACTCCAGCTGGTAGTTTAATCTCTGTATTAAATTAAAAAAATGGACCTCATAGTGAGATTCAACTTATTTCAAGATAATGAAGTGTTTTTTATGACTTCTAGTACTAGTTTGATGGTGAAAGAGAAAAATCAGAGGACTATATTGGTGGCTAGTGGGTTATATCATATTGGTTTCTTAGGATATGTGGATTGAGATCTAGGATTATGAAGGTGTATGAAAATGTAGTATTGGGATTAGTTTGAAAAACAACTCAATAAAAATGAATATCAAGAATTATTATATCATTCTGTTTCTGGTATTTTTGTGATTGGATCTTCAATATCATGCAAAGAATTGAATTCTATGTCACAAATTTGTATGATCATCCAAAAATCTCAACATCAGAAAGTTGTACAATGATCTTTCTTTGTAGAAGAGAAATCCATAGTATTAAATACATCAAGAAAAACTCTAGGATTCCCTGTCAAGTCCAATCCTCAACTTGGTCTGTTGACAAAGATTGTTTTATGAATTGACAGGATTTGCTCATTGCCTGAATTGGCCTGTTTCATTCTGAATATCTTGATCAGGACCATTTGAACCTATCTTGACATCTTTCTTCAATCCTTGTGATCTGATAATCACCAAAGCTCCTGAGTTTTTGTTTATCTGGAAATTTTTTATGCGCTCTATTTGTATGATCTCATACCATTTTCATCAAAACTATTGACTTATTAACTCAACAATTGTCAGTTATTTGGGGCAGGCCAGTCAAAGTTATAAGTTTAGTAAGTGCACCAGTGGAAATGCATAGACACCAACTAATATTGACTTTGCGTAGATATAAGAAACAGATTTACATTGATGTGACACTGCTACCATCTACAACAATGCTCATGATCCCAGAGGAATTATTCACATTGGCTGGCTCAAAGCATCTCTACTCATCAGCAAGTGCTATAACCTTCAAGGCTCTGTGATCTGCAATGGTGATTGTTGTGTCACAACAATATTGTTTGAATATCAGGAGGCAAGGTGGGCCCGGAATGAGGATGACAAATGTGGCATGTGTATCCGCGGCAATGGGGTGGCATTATCAGATGCTGCATTTGAATGTGTCAGTGTGGTATTGCAATGGAGAGTTGCAATCCTGTGACATCAAAAATGGGAGCACTCCATATATTTTGCCATTCCCTTTTCATTGCTTCAATACTGATGCTCTACAATACATAGTCATGATTCTTTCTAGAATTTGACATGGAATACTCATACAACACAAAGATTCAAGGTGGTATAAAAGTATTGAGGCTTGTGGATGTAGTCACATTCAAATGTGGTCATTGGGAAAAGCATTGAGATGCAATTGTGGCTTGGTGAGGTATGCATCCAATATAGAAATGGTCCCAATATGAACTGACTTTTAAGAAACTTTACAATATTTCAGTCAACACCAGAGGGTGTGTAAATAATACTTTGGGACATGGAATTTAATACTCAGCCCCTCTGCTAGGCTGCTTCAATCAAATTCAATGATACACTTCGACCCAACTCTTAATATTACATGACCAATGAGTATATTGTATTATTAATATCACAGCCATTGTAAGATATACTGGAAGATTTTTGGAGATCTTTCTTGTCTCCACATTTGACTTATGAAGTCAGAAACTTGAAATCTTTCACTTTCAGACTGAACTCTATTCTCCTTGTGCTATAATGGACCAATGGACAGTACAGTTATTAATCTCAAAAGGTGTTTTTTGAGTTTTTGACCTTTACATTAAGGGTGTGTTCACTTAGCCGTGATTTTTAGAAATTGTGTTCTGTGCAAGCGCCTTTCTGTATGTAAAAAAGTGTTTTGGTCTTAGAAATGTGAAATTTCATGTTTTGAGAGAATTCATGGAAAAAGAAGCAATGAGGTGTTTGCTTACACAAGCATTAAGGACAGAAAGCAATCATATGGTCAAATACAATCACTCCTGATCACTCTTCCTTTTTCCTTTGATCACAATTGCAATCAATCCTTCAAGTTCCTCACCATATCAAGTTCCTCTGATACGGACTCTGATTCATCATCTCAATCATCCTTTCAACAACAGATCAAATTTCTTAAGTCAATCATCAAAGCTGGTCAAGCTTTCATGACTGGTTAAAGTGTATTATGGTGAATCAGAAGGAGATATCATTGAACATGGCAATCTCCAAATTCCCTTGCAATTTAAACAACTATCATCAATATACTTACTAAAAAGTGTTGTTGGGTGCTTTTCTCATTTGGTCTACGTATGATGGAGATGTATGTCTAATATTTGATTCTAAGATGAGTATGTTTTGAAGTGAGATCAGAGGTGGACACTTTTGGAAGAGGGTTTTGGGATTCTGAATGGTAATCAGTGACTTGTCACGGATTGCAGGGCTTCTGTAGAGTGAAAAGTACTTTATCAAAATCAAGAACAAGGTGTTACAGAACTTATGAGAAATTGATAATGTGACTTCTTGGGAGAAAAATAGGATCATAGCAAATTCTTGAAATGCCCAAGAAATTGCTTTTTATAAGCATTCTGTGATTCTTAGAATGCTTGTATTCAACAAATCAAACACATTTTGTGGAATGCAATTTCTTGACATTCCAGAATGCAACTTTTCACCAGAAATTGCTTAAGTGAAGGCAGCCTAAATCTGGCAACAACACAATAACCTCAAAAGTTCCAATAGATCTTACAATGGCTGTAACTACCAAGAACAACGTGTACAGTCTTGCATGTAATGCCATTATTTTTCAATTAGGGTATACAAAGTTGTTCTGGAAATTTCCAGAAGGATTTTTCCAGAACGCC
>KZ147201.1:1386-17464 GCA_002157085.1 Melampsora occidentalis | reverse complement strand
CACAAATGGATCCTCAAGTCAAAGTAAAGCTAGGACAAGATATGCTGAAGTTTTTAGACATACAAGTACGTCAAGGAATCAAAGAAGAAATGATTTACAATTGGATTTATATAATCCATCTCACGTATGAAGACATTCAACTTGAACAGAGAGATCGATTGAATCAAGTATTTTTGAAAAAAGAAATTCAAGATTGGATAACAGGAAAAGGACGTTCGATTCCTCCGAGATATTTAGATTTTCCCAATTTGAACCTGGTCAGCAATTGGTTGGCTAATCAATTGAGATCATCGCTTATTAAGCATCATGAACTTTTGAGTTTACCGCCTGTACCTAAATTCCCGGCTTCAAATTCAAGACAAGCTTCTAAAAGACCGTCTAGTTCTGAACAGGTTTCAAAATCCTACCCGCTTTCTGAATCCCTAAATTCAAATCTTGGATTAGCTTCTCAAGATCTAAACTCATCACCGCCGTTGGCATCTACATCACATCAAGTTGAAAACATAGCACCTGTAACTCAATTTTCTGTACCTAAATTATCGGCCCCAAATTCAAGACAAGGTTCTAAAGGATTAAGCATGTCAAGATCATCCTCTCTTCCTGGATCCCCAGATCCAAAACTTGAATTAGCTTCTCAAGATTTAAACTCATCACCACCGTTAGCATCTGCATCACATCAAGTTGAAAATATAGCACCTGTGCCTCAATTTTCGAAACAACCGAATCTTGAATCCGATTCTCAAGAGCTTCCACAAATTCCTCAACCACATCCGTTTTTCGCAAATCTCATGAATGCACCTAAACATTCGAATCCGAGTCGTGAATTAGATTCTCAACAGATCTCACGAGCTCCTGAACCACATCCATTTTTCCAAAATTCAATACCTGTAACTAAAACTTCGAATCCGAATCGTCCAACGTATTCTCAAGAACTTCCACAAGCTTCTAAACCACATCCATTGGTCCAAAATTCAATGCGTTCACCTAAACATTTGAGTCCGAATCTTGAATCAGATCCTCAAGAGATCTCGCCAGCTCCCAAACCACATCCATTTCTTGAAAGGTTAATGCCTCTATCTAAAAATCCGAACCGGAATCGTGAATTGTATTCTCAACAGATATCACAAGCTCCTCAACCGCATCCATTGGTGGTAAACTCAATACCTGCACCTGAAATTTCGAATCCTGATCGACAAATATATTCACAACGGATCACCCAATCTCCTGAACCACATCGATTTTTTCAAAATTCTAAGCCAGTACCTAGATTTACCGGCCCGAATGTAGGATCAATTTTAGAAAACTTACATCCATCACAACCAACTGATCCTCATCAATTCATCGAAAATTTCCCACCATCTTTACCTTTACCTAAATTTTCAGAGTCAAGTTTGAATGATTTTTTCGAACCTACGCTCGAATCAAGACTTGGTACATCTTCTCAAGTTAATGAAGATCAAGAAAAAGAAATCGATGGGTTTCTTAATGATCATGAGGATGGGTTTGATGATGATCAATCTCATGTAGAGAATTTCATGAATCCATCTAAGAGAAGAAGATTGGATGGATGATTTGATGAAAAGTATTTTATAGTTTTTGTTTATTTAATTGATGCATTGTTCATTTCTTGAGCGTTTTTTTCGAAGTGTTGGTTTCTTTTTGAGAAGTTCATGTGTGATGTGAGGATGTTACATCTTTAATTTACTTTTTGAAAATCAATTTTGGATTTATTTATTTGATCTTTGAATCTGAAAAAAACTTTGGATTATCCACATCTTTGGTTTTTGGATTCGATTTATCTCATGTACATATTCGTGGGTTTTAGATGTTCATATCTTTGTTTCTTTTTGCACCAAAAGAATATAATCATGATTACAAGAATTGGGTTTTTACCAATGATGATTTGATACTATATGCAAAGAAAAGGTATTGTTAGTAATTTTTTGGGATCATCCTGGACCTCATGTCGAGTTTTCTAATCACTTCAATGGGATTCTTGCAACAATTTATTGACAGCATTAGAAATGCGGAAATGCAAATATATTATTCTGCTCTTCTTACCCAGACAGGTTTTGATATAATTGATCCTGATTGCAATCCACAGGCATGTTTTTGAATGGTATCTTAGTTTTTGACGATAATTAAATGACTTGTGTTTTTTTGTCCAAGTATGTGGTCAGTTTCACAAAGCTTGAGGATGTTTGCATGCAAAACTCAAGTAAAGTAACAGTGAAGTTTGTGTTGAGCTTGATGAAACCTGATATACATCAACTTTGTTTTGAGTCTTTTTGAGTGTTTCTATCAAATCTGCAGAGACCAAGAGTCAAAAGTACGATTTCAAGAAGTTTCCAGCATGCATGATTATCATATCGACCTTAATTTCCCTCATCATGATTGGTGACAATATCTACAAAGTAATTCCAAGCTTAACGAAAGTGAAATGAGCACAGGGTGTGATAGAAGGCCTGAAAAAAGAAAAAACAATAACCTATACAAACACTAGAATAAATGAGAGAAGATGGCGGATCAAAGGATGTTAAACACTTTCAGAAATTAAAAGACAAAATGTACGATTTGGACTACTAAGAAGGATTACCGATTTTTTTATGAATGGAATGAATATGAACAGGTAATTTTATTGGCTTGAGAATCAGATGAAAAGAGACAGGTATAGTTCATTATAAGAAAAAGTAACCAAGAAAAAGAAAACAACAAGAAATCGTATGACTATTACCAAGAATTGACACAGGAAGCGGATGATTGAAATCATAACTTGTACCCGCCATAAGCGTCTACCTAGTGACTCTCTTTAAGAACACCATGAGCTCGGTGAGAACTGACGGTTCAAGATTGGTGGGTGGTGTTAGTAGTGAGAATGACAAGATCCATCATCATTTGAACGGTAGCATTTCGCAGTAAAACAGACTGTTGGATCAAATGAGCCGCAGTTGCGGTGGTCTCTGACACTCGACAAACTAGTTCGATAATCGAGTCCTTACGTTTGTATCTTTTTGAAGGACGCTCCATAAATTGAAAGCCTTCTTCTTCTTCTTCTTCTTCTTCTTCGTCGTCTTCGTCTTCGTCTTTGTCGTCATCATCATCTCCCTCCTCCTCCTCATTGTCCCCCTCGTCAGCAGAACTTGAGTCAGTAGAGGAATCTAGATCAGATACTTTATGTTGAATAAATGAGCTTGATTGATTGTAATCTCTACAGTATTTTAAATAGACCGGGTTCTTCTTCCAATCGTGAGCATCCTTCATAAGATTGTAGTGGCCTAAGTGTTTAAAGTAAGTACCAGTATCAGTCTGATACATAATCAAGGCATCGGTCAGATGGCTACCAGATGTTTTGTAACTCTCCTGTAAGCTCATCTTCTTGACCTTTTGCATACAACCGGCGAATCGAGACATACTTTGGTTGAGTGTTGACCATCTTGCTTCAAGTGAAGTTGAAGAGCGATTATTAGAAATCCCAATCCGCTTATTGAAGTCAGCCGCAATCTTGAACCAGAGTGGGGCCTTCTGTGGTACGTTTTCAACCACTGCACCTTGAACTACATGTAGCCATGATGTACAAAGTTGCTGGAGAGACGCGTTATCAAAGTTCTTTCCGCGGATGGATGGCTTTGTAGGAGTAGAACTGAAGGTTATAGACTTGGTTTCCACAGGCTGAGGGTGTATTAATCGAGTTGAAACCTGTGAGGTAATTGGCCGGGGGTCGAGTGATGTTGGGGGCCAGCGCACACATTGGGCACAGGGATTACTGTGGAAGCGTCGTGCTTGGAGCTGGATAGGTTCTTTTTCCACATAGTTGAAAGAAATTTCTTGTACTTGATTTAGACCCCAATATTCAATTCGACGTGTAGCTTTTTCATAAGTAGAGTATGCGGAGCGACCAGGGTACCAGACACGAGAAGCGTGATAGCTTGGTGAAGAGTTTATGAGTAGTTGGTTATCTAAATACGTCGAACCATGAATTGAAGGAAGTAAAAGGGTATTGCGAGTTGGTTGAATGACGCCTCGAGCGCTATGGTCACCCCTAGAGCCTGCACATCATGCTTACGGATATCAGAAGGGCGATAACATGCAATGTGCTTCATGAACAACTCACCTTGATGGAATTCGGAACTATGGTTGGAGCTATTGTCAAAGGACGTCTTACAGGTACCGTTTATGGTTCTCTTCATGACAGTTGGGATTAAGAGTTTGAAGAGTGAACAGGGATATAAAGAATGAAGAAAATGTTTGAGAAGGATGGTGAGTCATGACCCTACAACATGTGAAGCAGTGAGCATTGTATTGTCAGAAATCAAGCACACTTGAAATAATTGTGATGACCGGATTGGATATCATTGACTGTTACTTTATTTGCAAAAGAAGTTATGACGATCGCTTTCTCATTTAATTTCAATTTTTTCTTCTCTATTTTAAAATAGTTTATGACAGTCGGCTGACATTGGGGTACATCTGATCTTTTTCAAATTAACCTAGGCTGATCAGAGTCTCTCTAGATAGCTCTAGACGCAAGGACGCAGCAGCTCGACTGAAGTCAAATTCACATTTGATGTTTTGCATATCCTTCTATTGGTTCCGGTGTATATCATTTCTCTGACCGAAACCAAAAAGCATCGATTGCCCAAAAGTATTGCTTCCATGGACCCACACGTTAGATTCTCAAATCTTCACTCATTTAGTGCAGTGGGGTCAAGGTGAATAGCCAAAATTTGAATAGCCAGTTAAGTCTAAGAGACTCTCCAGATATACAGCCTACAGTCATTCTCCTCTTTCATCAACCGAGGTTGGAGCGTTATCAAAGTAGGTTCAATGATCATGAGACTGAAACAGAAACCTTGGTTGAAGACGAATGATGAACAGATTGGTGACAGTCAGTCCGGTCGAATGATTCAATGACAGAACAGAACAAATTACATTCAGAAGGAAGCAAGACAGAATACAAGGAATTTATGACTTTTCTAAAGAGAAAGGTGATTGTAAGGGTTGACGGAAATGAAAAGGCGGAGGAGATACAAGAAAACATTCCAAAACCACTCAACATAGTGCGGTACCATTGAGGAATGGGTTCAAAGATGACAATTGAATATATAGTGTATCGATATGATGACTTGGATCATACTCTGGAGCTCCATTTGATAATCAATCCCCTTTCGAAGAATCTTGAGGACTGAAGAAGGGCCAGAGCACAAGTTAAACTCTTTGTCAAACGAGTCGTTCAACTATTTTGCTGAAGATGCATCACAAGTAGTATCAAAAAATTCTAAAGAAATTCCTTCCTCTGGATCTTCATCGGGTTCTTTGAATTCAATTATTCTACCATTGGAAAGTGTCATCTTGCCATATAGGTATCTTCTCTTACGAGAACGATAATTCTGCCATTGCCATTCAGCATTTAGTAATCCAAACTTGGGTGAAACCTGCTCTCTTACGACCTTGAGCGCCTCGTCCAGTAGATACGACTTTGAATTCTTATCCCAATCGCGGATTGTAGTTGTGAGCGTTTGAAGACTTGGCCAAGCAGGTTCGGGGTTTTCGATTCCTTTCTTGATGTGAAGAAGGGGATGTTCGTGGTAAACAGTATGTATATCCAAGTGTTTCAACTTTGGAACTTGAGATATATCATCAAAAAAAACTTTCTCGACGTTGGGGTCTTTGAACTCTGACTCTATTTCTAAAGTTCCTCGCACTTGGAGCTCTTCCAAGACTTCAAATTCTTTACCACGCACCGTGTTGGGCTGTTCGACATCGTTGTCATTCCTGATCTGGTCACCGATGGATAAGCCCAAGAGTGTTTTTCGGAACGCGTGGGCGAAAGAAAACACAGCGGCTCCATGAAGATCCATGCATTCGGCCACCTTCAGATATTGTAAAGGGCACTTCCAGCTTAATTTTCCCCATGATGCGCAAGGTGAACCGAGACCTTGCAAGTGTAATCTTTTGAGTTTAGGCATTGAACTGAGTCTCTGCGCAATCAAATCGCTCCATTTGAGCTCATCGGCGTCAAAAGGGATTTCATGACTCCGACCCCAGTCGTCTAAATTTTTTGATAGACGCGCGATCACAAGGACCTCAAGGTTGGCTAAATTTAAAACCGTTTTTGAAATCACATCCTCAAATGTTGAAGTAGTATCACGGGAGAAGTATTGAAGAGTGGTCAAGTTGGTAAAAGTGGAAACGACCTGAAGTAAATTGTTTACGGGAATTGTGTAGAAAGAATACGATGGATCGAAGATGTCGAATTCATGCCATCGACCTGTATGATTCATTCCTACCTCCCAACGTAGGTTGAGAATTGATTCAGGATCAGCGGATCGGAAGATATCTTCGAGGATTTTGAAGACTTGTTTATTTTTTTCAACTATTTCCACTTTCCCTTTGCGTTCTTGTGCTCGGTCTTCTTCGCCGTTGACTTTTGCTGGACTAACTTCAAACATTAGATTTAGGGAACGCGTATCGCCTTTGATGAGTTCACGATAGGGTAGCAGGTCACTATAACGTTTGATTATCTCATCGAGACGCCCGTGTTCAGCTTTTACTTCTTCTACTGTTATTTTGTTGGATAGTCTGATTAGTTGTTGGACATATTTCCTAGGATCGTACGGGCCATAGAATGTGGACGGGTCAAATCCTGCACGAATGTCAAGCCTCTGAAAGATATAGCCACAGGAAAGGAGGAAAAGATGTCAGATATTGAGACTTGATCATGTATGATGTAAGAAAAGAGGCTCACCTCATAACTATGAGACATGCTTTTTGATTCTATACAATGCTTTGATTGATTGATTGATCAAGGGGATAGAATTCTTCGAAGACTTTAACACAAATGTTTTTGGAGTGACAAGTTGTGGATTTTGTTGAGAGAAAACTTTTTTTGAGATGATGTATGGAGAAGAAGAGGATGCGGTAAGGAAAGATAAAATTCGAAATTCACGAGTGATTTTGTACGGAACTTGAAGGAATTCACAACAAAGCTCACATTTCATCATTTGCTTTTTAATCTTGCTCGACATTGTCAATGGATACCGAATTAGGAAATCGATCAAAAGTCATCTTGGATCTAAGTACAACTTTCTTGACAAATGCCAATTTCAATTATCTTTTGTCCATGTTGTTACTGAAAAATTGACAAATCCGACTTAGCACCTTTGCCCATTTTCTGTGATCCTAAGATTTACAAGTAGATCCTTTGATCATTTTTATCTTTCAGCGAGTGCCTTTCCAAGCTGTGCATGGAACCCTAAATGAATGAGCGAGCAAAGAGAATCTTCTGATCCTATGGACCGGAACTCATTGGTCAAATTTCTCTTTCTATTTTCAGTGATTTGAGCTCTTAGTTCAAAGGGATTGATCGGCGTTGAGGAAATTCGGCCCTCTTTCTTCGATCAACAAATATCACAGCCGTCAAGATTGGTGCTGTAGGGTCTTAAAGAAATGTGCAGCGCTCTTCTACATTATTGATAATATTAAGGCTCAATCATGTCTGCTATTGTTTAATCCCATACTCTTTTTGTACCAAGTGGTGACATCAGGTCAGGATAAGCTCTTAAAGCCTCTGGCTGATCTCCTTCCTTGGATGAGGGAAAATAAATTTGGTGCATATGAAACTGTTAAAGCCATCAGATTGAAATACATTTTTGTAACTTACTGAACTTCAACACTTATACTGGGTTCACAATATTTACAACAATACTTTACAGTTCCGGTACAAGATTCTTGAAGTGGAAATAATGAAAAGAATTCATGCAAGGCTTCATATTCTCTGCCAGGTTATAGTTATAGCTGCTCTGTGATACCAAGATAAAGACACAGTATATAAAAATTAAAAGCTCTTCTCACACAGTGCAGGGTGCAAAGGGTTTTTACTTCAAGGATCACATGTATGGTTTAAGGGTTTTCAAGCAGTTCAAACCAGGAACGGCAGGTCATCAGCTTATAACTGACACTATCTCCAAGTTTGTTCTTCAAGTGTGATTCTGACTTTTCTTTGAACCATGATCTGAGGAGCATTTTAAGATACGTGGGTGGAATTGGAGTATTTGAAATATATTTGGATAATCTACAGAGTGATTCAAATGATCTTTTTGGGTCCATAGATGATTTTTTTGAGAACCTTTTCTGTGATGGTAGATCTGATGGTTTGAAAAAAATTGAATTTCTTCCATCCTCAAAACTCAAGAGCTTCCACTTTGAAAATTCTGTTTGAAAGAATTCCCATCCGCTTTCAATGAGTGTATTCATCTGAATTTCTTTCAAAAATTTCTCATAAATTGATCTTATCACTCCAACAAAACCCACAGTCAATCTATACTGTGCAATACTGACAGCCTTGACAATTGTCTCCATATTTGACTCATGTTCAGGATTTATGAGGTCTGGTTCCGCAGCAGGATCTAAATGTATTGGCTGAGATGAATATTGATGAATTCTATTACTAATTTTATAATTGTTTAATAATTCAGTGATCAATTCAATGAAGAAACTATGAATCTTTTGACAGAGTTTGATACCCTCAGGCAAAAGAAACTTGGCACAGCAAGATATACGCCTGGATGCATCAATGTTACGGCTATCCGAGGGTTTTAGAGATGATGTGAGGATTTTGAATCCACCGTGAAGTTTCATTTCTTCATATTCAAGGTTACCAATTGATGCTCTTGAATGTAGTCCACCTTGAATGAACAGCATATCTTTGCTGTAGAAATTCTTAACTTTATTGTGAAGTTTCCCCAACTGTTTTATTATAGCTATCTTTGATGTGTTTGATTTCTTGTTATATCTCACCATGATTGATTGAAAAATCTTTGATTTCATCTTTGATTTGATCTTCAATGTGAAAAAGTATCTGAACAGAGACAGGGGCTCTAGACAATCACCCTGTCCAGGCTCAGCCACCCCATGAGCTTTACAAAACTTCATAAACTCTACTCCAATGGTTCTCCATGGGTCAAAGATAGCTTTCATGATCTGCCAAGCATCATCTAACATTCTGTTTAGGGATGAGCTGTCCAAGCTAGGATCACAATGTATTGAGATAAGACCAAAGATACACATTGTGACCCACTGGTATGCACAATCAATTGCTTGGTGTATACCCTGTCCCAGACTTTCCTCATGACCTGAGACATTCATCATGTCATCCTGGAGAATTTTGAACCATCGAGGTATTTGACCAGCAGAAAGAGGTGAATTAGCTGCATGACATAGACCTATATCCTTGAGCATTCTCAACGTAATCTGCCCAAGATTCTTAATTTTATGTTTTATCACATGTTGTTTCTTACTAGAGGGTGGGGCAAGATCTTTTGAAACAGTTCTTGAAGTATCTGCTCCTTCATTGATACATTGCTTCTTACCAGCCCCAGTAGACAGGGTACTGAATTTTGATTCTGAAATACATGAACTGGATTTGCCAAAGCTGCCTTCTATCATCTCTCCTACTCTTGGGTTCTTCATTTTTTTGTGTCTTTGACTGGTCATCTTCTCCAGAGATCCAATGTCTTTACTAACATCAGCCTGTGAGGTGACTGTGGACCTCTTTGTAGACCAATCTTCATAACCTTCTTCAATCAAAAGCCTCTTCCTGCCTTTTGATGCTTCTGTCTGGTGTACCAATGGCCCAAATTGGCCTGGTACAGAAGAAGTTGTAACCAACTCTCCCACAGTGTCACTTTGACTTCTCTCATGTGGATATGAGCTTCCATTTCCCTCATAGATGCCAATGTTATCTGCTCTCGACATCCCTTCTTGGCCATGAAGCTGGCCATTCTGAAGAATATCCTGGTTGGGTGAAGGAATCTTTGAAGAGTCCAAAAAATCACATGCAGTGCTACTGAGATGTATATTGGGACATGGAGCATCTGGATGAGGTGCAAATATATGTTCAAGGTCCAACAAGTATGTTTCATGATCCATGAAGAATCTTGCCAGTGAGTCCTCAGGGTGTTGTTCAAAATCCAAAGTATTCTCCGGGTTTTCTTTTGGGCTTGAAATAAATGGTCCACCTTGAGGGACTGTTGTTCCGGATTGAATTGTTTGACCAAAATATGGGTGTTGACCAAGTGTTAATCTGTCCTCCTGAGGTATTTCAAGTAGGTCTTGGTGAGTCTTGGAATGGTCTTGACCTGCAGAATTGAAGCTGTGATGATATGCAATTGTGCTTGAAGTTGTATCCAATGGTATAGTGGTACCACACACTTCTGAACTTTGATGAAACCACACATTATCATCTTTTTTGAAGGGATTCCAGGTTTCTGGTATCAAGAAGGCACCCAGATGATCCTCAAAATGTAGATTGGTCAATTGATTGCTCACTGACCCATGTGGATCAGCATACCAATGTGTGCTCTCTTGAGACCATTGTGCACTGGAGCTTTGAAAATCACCTGAATGTGCATGCAAAACAGGGTAAAGTGGGTGGGTGTCTTGATGCAGTGCAGATTCAACCCACATATTCACCCCCAACAAGGTTTCCATGTTACTTGTAGGTGTAGTTGAATGGAAGTTATGATGGGATGAGATGGTTCTTGTGTCCAAGGGCATAGCGGTCTCATATACTCCTGAGCTTTGAGAAATTGAGATGTTTCTTGTGTTTAAGGGCATAGCGGTACCATATCCTCCTGAGCTTTGAGAAATTCCTACATTGCTGTCTTCTTGAAAGGTGTGCTGAGTGTTTGTTTCCACAGAGGCATCAGGCTTTTCTTCATGATTTAAGTACAATTCATTCGTAGGTAACCCATGTGGGTACAGGGCTTTGGCATACCAATTTGCCTCATCTTGAGACCAATCAGTGTTATGTAGAGGCTGAGCAAATTGGTATGGTTCTGTGTGGAGCACAGGGTAAGGTGGGTGAGTGTCTTGATGAAGTATAGAGTTAAAGTACAGGTTTTCCTCTGCAAAGTTGTCAAGGTCAATTGATAATGTAGGTTTTTCTTGGAAGGCCAAGCTTGGTAGTATCAACCTTAGGAAGCCAAGTATCATCCATGGTCGGGTTGGCTTTGGGATGTTCAAAGAACACATTGGTAGAATTTTGATGATGCTAAAATTCCAGAGGGGAAAAAGAAAATATTGGCTGATGTTGATGCAGTTTCTGAATTATGATCTAATATGTACAAAAAACCATGACTGGAGGCAAGATTCTTGCGCAGCTCTACATACTTTCATTTTTAAAGTTGTGTGACAAAACCAGCAACATGGGATGACGTTTGCACGCCGATCACATACATAGCTCGGATAATAGATTTATCATTTGGGGCTTTTGGGGGTCCGACGCGCCGATATCCGAGACAGTCCGGGTTTATGTTAGCTCGGCAGTGACTGGATTGATATATCGGGTTTTGATTCCAATTACATATGCGGCTGTTGACTCTTGACCACTTTTCAATGTTTTTCATTTCATGATTTAAATATCATCAATCATCCTTCGATAAGCTTAGTCAATCGGGTCTTCTATTTATCAAAGTAAACTAGTTTGGGTTCTTATTGTAAGTACCTTTTCCCTTTTACATTTCGAAGTGATAATTAGATGGAATGCATTCTAATGGATCATGTTTTATTTTGTAATTCTCTAGGTTTGTAAAATCAAGATCTTCTGCATGAAAAATTCTTAAAACGCATTCATCTGAAACAACTTTGAAAGATTAATAATTTCTCAAAGATGAATCTTGATGTAAGCACCAGTGGACTCAAGGATGTCACATAGATCGTTTCAAGAAGGAAAGGTTTTCATGTAAGAAAAGAAATCTAATCACTCAAACTAATCTACAGTGAAACTGATTATTAATTTTAAATTCGGCAACTAGAGTTGATGGTCTTGAAGACGACAATGTGATTCAAGGAAAGATAAGTAAGATTGAATTGTTTTCCCCAAGGAAACAAGTTTAAAGGGTTTATCTTAGTTAGCTCATCAAGCCTTGGTTTCATGATTTATTTATCTTGGAGGCGTCTTCGATTTGACGATAAGATTTAATCTCGATTGGTTCCTGATCAGATTCGTAGATCTCTAATCTTTATTCAATCTCGTTTTAAAGTTGGATTGATCGATCAATCATCAAAACACATCAACCGCATAAGGATCAACCAATCATGGAGAAGAAGATTTATTTTACTTGTTTTATTTTGATCTTAATCTTAATGTTTGGTGATTCAAGTGTCAATGGAATGAGATTACCAAATGAAGATGAATTAGAAACAATCACCAATCAAATTAATCATCAGATCACCAATCCTGATACATCTTTCACTTCGATACCCAATCTTCATGATCAACCTGATCCTCAAGTAAAAGAAGTACAAACTGATTCCAGTTAAGTTCATCGCCTCACCTTCCTTCAGAGATTAGCAAGACTTTTCCTTTGACTGATTTACGATATTTGTTTGGTTTCACTTTAGACTCACCAACTTACTCAAGTCCCAATCCAATCCCAAATCTTGATCCAAACAAACAACCCCGTTATCGTCATGACACAGGTAAATTGTTTCTTCGTCATTTTTGATGGTGTTCAAATCGATCAACTGAATGTTTCATCAATTCTCAAAATAAACATATCAGATCATCTGCCAACAACCCCTCCCGTCCTCCTGGAAAACTCAATATCATCAATTCGAAAGTTATTCATTCCATCAACAGCTTTGATCCTGATACAAATTTACATTCATTGATACCAGCGAATTCTCAATTACTTCGAGAAGCTGAAACTCGATTAAATCTTGAAATCGACAGAATGGAAAATTCTTTCAATACAGCTTTAATGAATACTTTTTGAGCCGATTTCTTCGCATCATGGTCTGTTATATTGAACGTAATGAAATTAGCGGATGTAAACAAAGCTGCAATTCCGACTGAATTTCTCAAAAAAGTGATTGGTCCTATCGTCAATTATCTCCTCATTCGACGCAATCTACCGGAAATCTTATCTAATCAGGTTCCAGCTCAAGCTCCTGTGACTAGAATTGTTGCACTTTGGGCTAAATATTGGTGTTTGTTGGTCAACACTGATCCTAAACCGATTCTTAATGACAGCTATATTTCAGGTGCAATGGATTGGATTATACATCTGATACTTGGTAAACTTCCTATCAACCCTCTTACGGTTTACAAACAATCAGCTGCAGATCCTACTGGCATTGAACATCGGATCTCTAGGTATATCATTGCGCTCGATCAAATCAATGTCTTGGATGGACTGACTCAAGATTTGTTCGACATCAATTTGAGGAATCAAGTTCAACATTTTTATTACGGTCTTGTAAGGAATAAACAAGTACCACGTGCCACTTTCGATTATATCACGGCTGAACCTAATGGTCAATATCAAGGGCAAATATTCAATCAATACAGACAATATAGACAAGATATAATTATTCTCAGGTGTGCTTTATCAGGTTTACGTCCATCAGATCATCGATCAGAGTGGAATCAAATCATACCTATTTACTCTGGAACAGTCAGGCAAACACTTAGACTGCTATTGATCGATCGGGGAATCAAGCTATTATCGCAGCAGTTAAAAACGAGTCTCGAGTTGAAACAGCCATCGTTTCGATACCTATATCCATTTACAACTTATCTGAGTGAATCATATTCACAAGTTGTCAAAAGTGACGCGATGTCAAGTATCTCAAGTCAAAGTTTTGATCAAATCACTGATGTATATCTCATGCCCATGAGAACCTGGTCCACCATCTTACAAAACATGGATCCTAACATCAAAGTAAAGCTAAGTGAAGATATGTTGAACTTTTTAGACGAAAAAATACGTCAAGGCATCAAACCAGAGACCATTCATAATTGGATTTATATAGTTTATTTCAGCTTTGGACAGATCAAAGTTTCAGTCGAGTCGGAGGCAGCATTCATACAAAGGGAAATGAAAGCTTGGTTGTCAGATCAGGGAAGATCGATTTCTGCGAACTATTTCGGTGTTGACAAATTAAAACTAGCTAGTGAATTGGTAACTCATGAATTGCAGATGTCGCTTCTTAGGCATCATCAACTTTTGAATTTACCACCGGTACCTAAATTCTCGGCTTCAAAAGTAGGGGAAGGTTTTCAAGATTCAAGGATCTCAAGGCCTCTAGTTCTCAACAAATCTCAAAGTCAACACCTCTTACTCGAGTCCCAAATTCAAATCTCGAATCAACTTCTAAGAATTTATCACCACCATCTAACTCTCGTCAAGTTGAAAACTTACCTCTTGTACCGAAATTTTCCAATCCAAATCTTGAATCAACTTCTCGAGATATACACATCTCGCAGCCTTCTAGCTCTCATCAACTCACTGAAAATTTACCACCGGTACCTAAATTTAACAATCCGTCGAATCCGGGAGTATCTTCAGAAGATTTAAATGCCTCACCACCATCTACTTCACATCGAGTCAACGAAGATTTACCACCGGTACCGAAATTCAACAATCCGTCGAATGTAGGAGTATCTTCAGAAGCTTTGCATAACTCACCGCCAACTAGTTCTCCTCAAAAAAATGAAGATACACCACCGATATCTAAATTGAGGATCCGTCGAATTTGAGAACGTCTTCAAAAGATTCACATATCACACCACCCATCAATTATCATCAATTTATTGAAACCTCAAAACCATCGTCATCATCAGCTGTACCTAAATATTCGGAATCGAGTTTAGAAAATTTTTTTAAACCTAAAAGTGCATCTAGATCTAGTATTGCTCAAGAAGTGAATGAAGATGAAGAAAGAGAAATCGATGGGTTCTTTAATGATTATGATCCACCTCAATCTCGTTTAGAAAATTTAATTAGTCCATCTAAAAGAAGAAAATTGGATGATTGATTGGAAAGTTAAATTGGTTTATTTCATTTGAAGGATTGGGTTTTTAATTTTATTTATAGGATTTGGATTGATCTTTTTGGGGGGTTTCAAGCCAGTGGTTTTGGTTATGTTTGTGGTTTCGAGACAACACGGGTTTGGTCATTCGCGCGTTTAGGATTGATGAGTTTTGTATATCACTCTCTGACTCATATATACGTTAAGTTGAAAAAATAATCAATTACATGTTTGATTCACTTATGATCTATTTGTGATTGAATTAATGAGAGTTTGTTTACCAAGGAATTGATTTTCTAGAAACCTAACAAACAGTGTTCATCACAAGTGTCTTTTTTTGACTCGGAGTCGTATGCTTGCTTATTTGAATTGATTTGGTTGGTCTCATGCTTGTTTATGAGTGTAACAAATTACAACACTCAGATCCTTTACATTGAACTTTTTCAATAGGAAATCATTCATGTTATCACTTCATACATCATTAGTCATTGAGATCTTGATCAGTCATCATCAAAAAGGTATCATATATTAAGTTTTGATGATTTACTGATCAATTGCATATTCACAACGATAACACTTCCAACCATGATTCATTCCAATCCGAAGTAATCACCCATCAGAGCCCATCAGTCATCTCAATTTCTTGATTCTCCTGCTCCAGTTATCCCAGCCCCGCTTCGAGGGAAGTTTCTTGATACCCATCCAGGATCCTCCAAATCTTACACGTGAGTTGCTGATTCTTTTTTAGTGTTATATCACTCTGCTAACTATCTGCTCCTATATCATCTTCTTCTATAGATGCAAATCCCTCTGTCCAGTTGTCTGTACCATCTGCAAACTCCTAGTCTAATTCTTCTCAGTATATCCGCTCTGTAACATACAATAACGATAACGATAATGATGAAGTTGACGACATTCATTGTAAGAACCCAGGAGGCACGACTTGGTTCGTAAGCCCAGGGAGACTTAGTGGAGCTGAGGGGTAAGCCCTGAGTAGACGAGCCAGGAGTTGGGTGGCTGAAGAAGAATTGGAAGATTCCTCTTACCAACTCCTACACTGCTCGTTACGCAAGAGAGCTCATCCCTCAAAGATCAACTTGATAGAACAGATCAAGTCACTAAGTCAAAGCTCAAAATCTTTCAAACTCAAATCTTTCAAAATATTCGTTAAGAAGCCATCGGCGTAAAATTCAAGTATTACAAAGAACGTATTGATCATACATTAAAACATCGAAGAAATGGACAATTCGATGGAAGGAAGACT
>MWRL01024518.1:0-11963 GCA_002157085.1 Melampsora occidentalis | reverse complement strand
ATACTAGTCTCCTTCTTACTTAACTTGTTCAGATAGTGTTATATGCAATTAATGCCAGAAAGCACTTTAAAAAAAGATGATGATGTCTACTAGATTTGTATTGTAGGTAGCAGCCTTATATAGTCAACACTTTCCAAATTCCAACAAAAAAACTTTACCACTCCTGGTTGTGAGATCAAGTGAGCGTACTAGGATAATCTGCGTATATAGTATTTTGAAAAGCTGGCGAATTTCATTGGCAATGTGTTGAAAATTTACAATTCTCGCTGTCCTATTCAACTTATTTTGGTCCTATATATTGGATTTATGTCTATGTCTATATCTGATCTTCTTGTCTTGTTCAAATTCCTCAAGATTAATGGTCAGCAAGTCTCACAATTAGCTAATTATAGCTCCGTTACTTCGTTAATTGAGACAAAACAGGCCCACGCTCCTCTATGCTGCTACATAGATACTGCTTGTCGCACGCTTCGATGTAAAGCGAGGTTGGATAAGGTTGGATGAGTGTTTGTCAGAATATACACGATAGAAGCTCCTACAGATCTATATTGGTTTGGCACAAAATTGCAATCCGGAATCTGCCCGGGCCTGTTGCAGAACTTTGTCTCACAAGCCAAGAGATCGGAAGCCAAGTTTAGGTGAGTGTCTTATGATTTTCTAGCTTCCTATCAATTTGATCACATTTGAATGGATCTCACACCGTAAATCCAAAAACTTTGATGATCATTTCCAAAAAAAAATCATAAAAATCATTCAACATAGTACAAACTGAAAAAAAGTTACAAACACAAAGAATAATGCAAGCCAACCCCATTCCTTCCTTTCCAAAAGAGTCCCCCAAATCCAAACACTGTTTGCCCAAAGATGAATGAAGAAAGGAATGAGTCTAAAGATGAAAAGCATTTAAATGAACTTTAAACCGTTTACAAAGTTCATACTCATCAATCAATTCCTTCAATCTGATCTTTTCTTCTGTTTCTTTAATTTCGATAATCATCACTGCTTTTCCAATATAACTTGCTACTGAAATCGGTTTGATTCCCATTCGAATCGAACATTCTTTTATGGAAACTTTTTCATGGTACCTGGTGAATTTTGAAGAATGTCAGTTTCTGTTCAATGACAGTGTACGAAAAAGTTGCAATTACCATAGTTCCCATGCTTGTTTGACTCTTCTGGTTAATAAGTTTTCTGATTCATGTCTTGATGTTGAGGTAGTTTGATGATCCATGGGTAAAGACGTATCATCGGTCATGGTTTGAGTAGGGCGCACAGGATGAGCTGGGATCGAAGGCTGATCAGATTGCAGTGACGGCGTTTTGCTGGACGTGTGTGTGAAAAGGTCGGATTGTGGGTGAATCAAGAGTTGTTTGGGTGGACAAATAGGTTTTTCAAGAGCTGACTGGATTGACGGATGAAGTGAGTTTTCAAGAAGGTATGTAGATGACGAAGCTTGTGCAGTAAAAGTCGGGAGGCTTTTCGAAGGCTGAGATTGATTTTCGAGTTTTGACGTAGTTGCAACGGTGTTATGGAGATTTTGAGATGAAGCTGTTTGACTGTCACCAACCCAAGAACTAAGAATTGTTTGTAAGACTTTAACTTCTCCTTTTTTAACTACAGGTTCAAGTATTGGTGGTGTTGGAATAAATTGGGTCTGTGTAGAATTGGGTTCTAATGGTTGAAGCGAGGCGTGGAAGTAGGAAAGTGTAGGATCACTAGCAATCGCTGGATCTGAGACTTCAGCTGCTAATCCCCTTAGTCGTTGGAAGACGCGTACAGTCGCTACCACATCGGCGGCCGCATCTGTTATAGATCACAATAACTAACATTAGTGTGTTTCTAAAAGCTGAAAGAAGGAAGAAAAATAGGCTCACATTCGAGTTGTTGCTGAGTCAAAGTTTTATTCCAATCACTCGTTCTAACATCTCCTTTTGCCAAATAAACATCAAGATAAGTCCCAACAATATACTGTAATGATAATAATCGACCACTTTTGTGATTTACAGTTGAGCCATTTTCTTGAGTTTGGGTGACAAATCTAGGAGAATCAATCGTTTTTACCAGATGTGAAAGTTCAAGATAACTATTCAAGTAAGGGATTTCTTCATTATGACTGAAATCTCTTAATAATTTTAGTCCATCGTTTCTAATTCCTACACCTAGTTTGATGATCGATTGGTCTTTCAAAAAATTCGTGATGGATGAATGAAGTAAGCCTTTAGAAGTGGATGGAAATTTACTAAGTTGAATGATCAAAGTGACAGTCAAGCCTGAGATTTGGATGACTGCAGTACGATTTTCTTGTCCTTTACGATGACTGATCTTCCATTCCATATCAAATGCTAATGCTCTAGTATTACCATCAAGAATAATCGCATCTTGAACGACTCTTTTGATGAGTTCGTCTAATGAATTGATTGAATGGGTTGGGGATGGACAAAGGTGTATTGATTGGGTTGGGTAACGATAATCGTGTAGTTGAAAAGAAGGAAGTCTTGCAGAAAATTCGGCATCGATTTGAGAGCGAGAGATGGATCTGGTTTGTTGTTTCAAATTTGATCGCATCTTAGTAGCTTGAGTAGCTGAGATGATTGTTGTCGGATTAGTTATAAATACTTTCGGATTAGATCTAGAGTTGAAATTTGATGTGAAGTTTTGAATAAGAGGTTGTCTTTTAATATTGTTTGTTGTTGAATTCAAGCTTGATTCGAATGAAGGTTGAGATTGAAAGGTTTGATGAGATAATTTAAAGTTGTTGGTTATTGTTTGATTTGTGGTTTCGATTATCGTCAGATTCTCCTTTCTTCTTGTGTTGGTGGTAGCAGTGGCAGTGTGTGTTGATGTTGTTGTGGTAGGATGCTTTAAGTTCCAATGCAAATTTTTCGCTAATTTGGTTGATTCGTGAAGTGATGACATGATTCTCGATTTGATTAATGCTATCTTGATCGACCTGATTAAAAATGCTGAGTTGAATATGGAGCAATCAGCTGAAAATGAAAACCAAGTCACCATTTAATGGAGTTGGTTCAACTTCGATGATATGTGTATGTACATATTCAGAGCATCGAGCCTTCTGAAGCGAGAGATTCTCATTTTCTTAGCCTCGTTGGAAATAAGTCAGCCTTCAAGACTGGAGTTTCCGATTCAAGGTTGTCCGTTTCGAGAAAATAATATCAAGCTGAGCATGGAGAACAACAGTCACGTCTGGTCGCGTAAAAGTCAACGCGTTATGGGTTCCCGCCTGAGGTTGGCCCCGTTCAGTCAAAATTCAATCCAAATCCAGATGGCAAGCTCTATGGTTGTACATACATACATACACATCATACCGGCTGCTTTACCTCGACAAAGAACATACTCATCATAACAAGTCTTGCTTTCAACCATGGTACCAGCAACAACCGGAATATGCGACGGATCAGGAAACTCTTAGGACCATGACTCATCAAGTACAAACATCCCCCTTCCATTCCACATAGTTCTTGTCATTGAGTTTGACGATCCAAACTCTGCCATTGGAAGACATAATATCAATTGATGTATGCGAAATGGATGATTGAAAATGTTCAATAATATTTGTGTGTGATGGAAACTGAATGATGCAGTTTGAAAATATGATGATGATCGTGACAATAGCTAATTGTAAGAGCGCTGGGCTCATAACCACTAAAAACGGTTAACACCTGTGAGATTCAGGAGTCAGCTTCGTAGTAAGCTGCAATCAAATCAAATCAAGATCATCAAAGTATAGAATTTTTAATCAGATTGTCTTAAGCATGATACACCAATCTCCCTCGAGAAAATAAGAAGGAAAGAGCAAAGGAAGAAGACCTTATACATACAACAAAAGAAAAAAGTCTTTTTTAAAATTTCTTCTCATTATGAGATGATTACATACAACAACACATGAGATTTTCAAATCGGTTTCAACTTTCAATTTTTTTCTTCAATGTAAGAGTTGTTTGACTAATTCAGTAAAGAGAGGCACAAGATTCGGAATGAGTTTTAATTCAGGTGGTTCAATTACTGTTCGATCCTTAAACTTGTGGGCTTTCTTGTCTTTTTTCTTTCCTTTGTTTTGTCCTTCATCTTCAGTTAATGATCCTTCATCTGAAGAAGAAACCGATTCGTCTGTATTCGATTGATCTTCTCTTGCTGCTTCTTCAACATCAGCCCCAACCACAGTCGATAAATTTAAATTCTGCATCACTCCTTGTACAAACGCTGTATCTTGTGCATGACTATATCCTTGTTGATTAGGTCTAGGTACTTCTTCTACTCTACCTAATCTTCGTGTCATCCTTTCATGATGTGCGATTTTTAATTTTTGATGATACGAGATTACCATATCGATTTCGTTCATTAATTCTAATCTTTCAGGTGTATCTGGATGTGGTAATAAAGTTTCTAATGTCACTTTATCTTTTAATCCTTGTCGAACGAAATTCACAAATAATTCGATCCAATGCATTAACCCATCGAACAATCCGGCTCCTTTCGAATGAACTTCATGAACGAAATTGTAAAATGATCCTTCATGTCTTGCTACTAAATCTACAAAAGTCTGAACGATCCTTTGTGAATCCCCAAATGCAACTACAAACAAACAGAACCTAAGATCAGCTCGTGTGTCTAGCAGTATGCACAATCTCAAGAAGATGAAATCGATACATACATTCTTCCGCACGCTCAACAGTCTTGATAAGATCGTCGATGAACTTTTGTAGATCGGCCAAGGAGTCAGAGATATTAGCAGCCTTGTAGACTTGCATCAAAGGCGCGTAAAAGATTGTCACAATGTCCTTCAAAAGTTCAGATGTAGTACCCTGAATACCCGCATCGGAAAACTATCAGCAAGACATAACTACGAGATGCATATAAGGGGAACTAACCTCAAAAATCAATTCAATCAACTGTTCCTTATCTCTACACCGTCTCAAAAGTCTCATGTAAACATGCAAATCTTCAAATAACCATGCATCATCATCCGTTGGACCTGGATTAGACTCAGGATCTTCTAAGCTGTCGCGCAGGGCTTTGTAAGCTTCATAGGCTTTCGTAGCACGTTGGATTCTTTGTAATGTGCTCGCATCGAAGGATGAACCTTCGGATGAACGTAAAACGATTGCGATGATGTCTACTCCCTCAAGTTCTACAAGCAAATGAGAAAACTCGAGTTTAGGCGCTCTCTTCATGGCTACAGATGTAGGGAAAAAAGGCACTCACTTGCATCTGCTTCCAAGACTTCTTGGATTTCTCGAGGTGCACCCACATAATGTCGAACACGTTCGCACATCCTATCATCCGCGATCTTCGCTGCTACCTTTTCCGCATCTTCACTCAATTCTCTGATCTCTTCGTACAAACCTCTGTATAATTGATCAAGCACTCAAGTCAGTTGTACAGCAACAGAAGGAAAGAAAAATATTGACTGACGAAGAAAACATTCGTTGAAGAAGACTCGTGGCCCCGAAAGGTCTTGCAAGAAACAAATCAATGATTCCTCGGATCATTGCAACTGGGTTTGACACTCGTAACACACCACCTGTCCGAGATGTGACATATCAGCATTGTGAGTGTATCAAAGCAGCGGAATCAAGAGACTTACGCATAGCCCAGTAAGGCATTAATCCGTGCATTCGTTTCAATTGCGCGAACGCTGAAGAAGAATTATCGGATCCAAGGAAGATTTGGTACACAGTTGAAGCAAGTCTGAAATTGGACCACAGTGAGAATTCATCGCAGTCAAAAATGGTAAGGAAGACAAGGTGAGTAATGCAATTCAAGATGGTAGATGACATATGTTTCTAGCTTACGAAATTCTAGCCCATTCTATCACTTTACGATATTCTATCGGCAAGTTTTCAACTTTGTCAACCTTTCTGATCGTACCAAACACTCGACTAAGCCCATCACTCTTAACCAATTCCTCCCTAAACCCTCTTAGATATTGATCTAATTCTCTTACTCGACCTTCCACCTCAGCTTTGAATCTCAAATGCTCTTTTTCTCTGGCTCGGTCCATAGCGGCTCGAGCTTCTACATCTTGTTTTTCATTTGATGTTAATTCAATAGGATGATCGATCAAGAAAGATCGCAGGAATTCTGAATTTGAGACTTCAGGTTTGTTTAAAAGTCGATGGAGATAGGCCCTTAGAGTGAGTCGGTTACGTTCTCGTGTGAAGTGGATGGGTAGTCCAGCTGTTGGATGAGTGACGGAATCGGTACTCTGGCGAGAGTTGGTTGGCATTCGTGGTGATTGTGGGGGACTATTGTCACCTGTTCCATCAACGGCCCTTCTATCTTTTGCTGGTGGGCCTCTGATATCCGATTCAGGAAGCTCAGTCCTCAACTAGATAAAAAGGATAGATATGAATAAGATTTCAGTAAGAATGTTTCAATAAAAAGTCGTACATGAATTTTAATCGAAATGACTGACCGATTGTGCTAATTTGACAAAGTCACCATATCGTCTGCTGACATAGACATCATCAGCTCCAGGGATCCGAGTTCGAATAAGAAATTCTTCATGAAACTTTGATCGTACTCGACCCTTTGTACGTATTCTTCTGATTCCTACAATATTCACATCAAATCCTTGAAGACTAGGAAGAGGATTGATCGGGGGAC
Source organism: Melampsora occidentalis (assembly GCA_002157085.1). NCBI lineage: Eukaryota > Fungi > Basidiomycota > Pucciniomycetes > Pucciniales > Melampsoraceae > Melampsora > Melampsora occidentalis. The sequence goes on along the minus strand of MWRL01024518.1, from coordinate 5,336 downwards.
CAGATTGAGGATTGGCAGTAATAGCAGCGATAGCAATAGGATGATCATTCGTGAGGGTCGGAGTCGGTACGAATGCGTCATCGTCATTTGGTGTTGGATCATCAGAAGCTGAAACTCGGATCACTTCTTCTTGACCGTTATTATCAGTGAGTTTAATTGCAGCAGCTAGTACCAAACCCAAGTGTTTTTCAACTTTTCCTGCAATCTTCTTTCGTTTAGTTTCTTCATCTCTATCTTCAGATCCAGAAATATTTCGAGAAAAGAATGAATAAAAGAATGGTTGAAGTTTGTGGGAGAAGAATGAAGGTGAGGCGGTGAGTAGGAATGGGAAAGTGAGGACAAAGTGATGGAAGAAGAATTTCAGGAATGGTAGTTCGGCTTCTTCGTCTGAGGAGGATGTACTGTTGTTGTTAGTACGATTGTTGGGTTGTTTTGAACTCGAAGCTGGTGCTTGATTTGGTGTTCCATTTGTGAAAGAATGAGCCGGTAAGAAAGGTGGACCTAGAACTGAGAGTGCATGTGGTGTGCTAAGATGCTCTAGTTCGATCGCAAATTGAAGCGTAACCAGTTCACGTTTGAGGTAATGAGCTCTGAGAGGTGTTAAGGTTGACGGTGAACTGAAAAACTCTTCTTGTTTCGGATCCACTGGACGAGGAGCACAATAAGAACCAGGTTTAGGAGTTGCGAATAATTCGATCGGACGAGTTGGGACTACGGTGGTTTTGATGGATGAAGATGATAATATTGATGATAATGAAGCTGAATGAGTTAATTGAACTTCACTAGAGGTAGTGGTAATGGTATTATCAGAATTGAGTTGTTCTGTTCCTTGATCGTTTTTACTGAGTGATACAGAATCCTGTTCTGTTTGAGTTGCTGATTGATCGTTGTTCATGATGAATGATATGTAGTTTGACTCGATTTGAGAATATGTAGTGGATGAGATGGTAAAGTGGAAAGTGGAGATTGGAAAGTGTTTACAGATAAAAGTGAATGATGGTTTATAAAGTGAATCCGATTTTCGAATTGATTGATGACGTAGTGTACATGATGATGTTTACATGCATTCAACTTCAAATCGGTCACATTCACAGCCATACTTCATCGTCATCACCATCATCACCATTGTCATCATCGATGTCATCTAATTGGGGGTGTTGCATACCCTGGGATTAATCAAATCTCCTCACATCCAGAACGGCTAGGTATGTAAGTGCTTTACATTGAATGGAAAGTAGAGTGTATCCTACAATGAATAATCAAACAGACCCTCATGATGATGATGATGATGATGTAGGGAATGGCTCAGCATGGGCAACATGCGATGGGAAGAAAATATCACTGGATTTTCTGTAACAGAAACGCAAAGATCCAATTGTTGTTGTTCATCATGAAGAGGCCCAGGTCAAGATAGGTCACTCTTTGTGTACTTTTGAGATTGCTTTGAGAGAGCAAGTACATCCCAAATGTGAACCTGAAAGATTCCCAATTATATAGCATTTGAAAAGCAAAGACTCAAATAAAAAAGACAACATGACAAAAAACTAAAAGGATGTAAAGAAAACAATTGATTCTTCCTCAAACTAAGGATAAATAACATGCCAAGAGAAGCAAGGTGTGATTGTTTGAGATATGCAGCAAAAGAAAACCTCATCAGGCTAACAAAACCTGACATTTAAATACTGTTAGGAAGGTATTTTCAGGAAACCATTAAATATCATTCAAGTGGGAGGCAAAAAAAATTGATCCAAAATTTGTTGGGTCTGCTGGATCTTGATTTGTCTAGGAACTTTGATTACTCAGGAGAAGTCTGTATAGGGATATTAAGATCTGGTATCTCTTCTCTGCTGATGCTGTTATTGGAGAAATTTGGTTTTGTGCCCATAAGTCCTCTTGGTGGGATATCTTTGCTTGCTTGAGAAGATGAGGAGGCTTGGAATTCAGAGGGAGCAAGAACTCCTTGGTGGACAATCTTACTGGGTAAGAGTGGTTTCCAGGCATCATTGAGGTCAGGAACTAATGCCTGTGAAGCAGGAGAATCTGATGTCTCTTGCATTGGTTCAGTGCAATCAAAATTATGGACTGGCTGATCTTTATGTGGCACATCTTGATTCTGACCTGAAATGATTGGTGATGGTAAGAATTGATATGTCAGTTTTTATTTCAGGTATAATTATAAAAGGAATCATCTCACCAGAAAAATCAGGATTGGTCTCCTTATGAATTTGTGTCAGCTCTTCCCCTTCCCCCTCTGCCTGTGCAGATTCTGGTTGGTGGGCTTTTGAGCTTTGCCCTTTGTTGATGTTAGGTGCACTGGTTTGGCTATGCTCACTTACAATGGAGGTTGCAGGAACCCCTGGTGAAATCATCTCGCCAGTAGTCAGAGTCCTGGGTCTCTTTTTCACAATAGGATGAATGGAGTGTCTGCTGTATTTCCTCTTTACAGTCTTGGATTTCAGCCTGTCCTTGATATTTGCAACCCTTGCTGTCTTTTGGGCAGAAGCCTGAGTCCAATTTGATCTGGCAAGCTTGGTTGTCTCATCATATCTTTTGTCCTCTAAAGAATCATAAATTTTGGTACCTGTTTGTGGATTCTTAATGAATTTCTTGATTTTTTCTTTCTTTGACCTAACTGACAGTGATAATACTGGTTCAGTTTCATCTTGTATCACATCAGCTTTATCAATGTGAATAGAGTTTGGAAAATTGTCTGTTGGCCCCTTCTTCTGAATCAAGTGCATTTGTTCATACAATTTGTTCAGTGTGACTGAAGACTTCAAGTGATTTAAATAAACTCTTCCCAGCCCAAATTCCATCCACTTCACTGTGGAACTATGTGGTATTCTTACTCCAGTGGTTCTGTATGATACCAAACTCCAGTAGTACATCATGATATTGGCTTTCATATCTTTTCCATCTGAAATCAATGATGGAAAACTTTCCTTGAGGACATTTTCCAATACACTTGCAATTCTCCTGATGAACAGGTAAAACATGACACTGTTCTCTATCCTTTTTTCAGATTTTCTTGGCTCAGTTTTCATTGGAAGTGTTCTCAGGGCAGCTTTGAGTATGTCCCACAATACTATTTGTGCTTCACTTTCTTGTTCTTCCAGGTCAACTACCAGATTAATAGTTCTTGAGATATGATTCAACATCTCCTCATGTCTTTGACTACCAGCTAGTGCTGCATCCTTGAGTGATAGATAACCACACATTGTGTAAACTTTTTCAGGAACCAATTCACGATGAAGTGCAACTTGATTTGAAAGTTTTGTCAGTTGAAATGAGATCTCTTGGTCTTGTTCTCCAGATTGGCACCAGAATTCATGGATTTTTCTCTCAAATTGGGCTGAGCTCTTGCCATTGAGCATTGCAGGGTATCCAAATATGGGAAGTGACAGAGGTTTGTGGTAATCATATGCTGCTCTATTGATTATGTAATGGTGTATCTTCTGAGGGTTGAGTCCCTGATCCAAGAATACTCTTACTTTTGGCAATGATCTTGAAAGACTTGGTTTGAAGTGATCAAAAATCAAATCTTTGTCTTGGATAGCTGCAGCTGCCAAGGTATCAAGAACATCAATAAGCTTCATGTATGACTGGTACTGTTTAGCATATTCAAGTTGATTGCTTGGATGAATTTGCTGCTTCCAATTGAGTATGTTTCTTGTTGATGAAGCTTCCACAGAAGTATGATGGTCTTCAGCCATGGCTGTACCAAACTTCTCCAAAAGCAGGTGCAGCCCCAACTCTGACATAACACTATCTAGGAATGGAGTGACAGTTGCACTTTCAATACGCCGTTCACTGAAATCTGGTGGGTATTTGAAGTTATCTAACAATTGCCCTACCAAGATATCCAATTCTCCATGACTACTTTGAGAAGAGTGATGCTTGAGGACCTTGGAAAAATAATAGACAATAATTGCAAAATTTCTGGCCTTTTTGGTTGTTGCCCATCCTGCAGCTTGCAAACCAATTTTATCAACTTCTTCAGGCTGGAGGTTTGAATTGTTGAGCATGGCTTTTACCTCTTGCTCCAGCCTCTTCTTGTATTTATCAGAGCTTTTGTTCTTCTTTACAATCATCTCAATGGTTCTCAAATCTCTCCAGGTATTCAGGTGATCTTGTTGCAAGAGGCATCTATCTGCTTTAGTGATGGGTTCTGTTTTACCTGGTTTGTCTATGAAATTTATGTTAGCCATGCGTAGCTCATTTAATATCTGGTGGAGATGTTCTGATTCTTTGCATTCTACTGACCAATGTTTGATGCTTCTATCAATTTTCTTGGACCCAGAAAGCTTTCATCCACATTTTTATGAATAAGTGATTGGGTATATACTATTAAGTTGAATAGGGTGCTCAGGTTGAGTAGGAATACCTTCAAACTTTGATAATTCATCCCTAGATATTGTGGGGGTGTTGGCTATCACCTTATTTATGGTGCCTGCTTGATTTGAATTTGTGGATGGGTATGATCCTCCTGGTAAACTCTTGCTTCATACTGCACATCATGTAAGATACAAGAATCACATTAGGAAGGTAAGGCTATGCAAAACAGAACTTCAAACTATAATGTTGAAACTTGTTCCTGGAATCACATGCAGATCCTCCAAGGAGTATGACAATCAAACCTGTAAGATGTTCTGGTATTTGAGTGTCTCATGTAATTTTTTTTGTCTTCAATATAGCCTCAAGTCAGCTCCATGTTTCCATGCCAAAAACATGAGGAAGAATCCTAAACCATCCTACTCATGTCTGATATGTGAAGGAGGTTGTGGGGCTTTAATTTTGGCTTGGAAAGTGACTTCCACTATCCTCTTGGGATGTGACCACAGTTATCTTGGTCCTTGGTTTCTTCTGGAAGCCTGTGGGGATGGTTCTATCTGAATTCACTACAACTTCAACCCCAAATTTCCTCTTTGCAGGGAATTGTTCTGCCATTAACATTGGGTGGGTTGTCAAATTTCCATCCATGGGTTCATTACACTGCAAAGATACATGGGAAACAAGAGGGGATTTCCCTGTTGAAAGACTGATTAGATTTAATGTAGTTCCTGAGCAAAAATGTAGAAATAATGCAGATATAATGCCAAAAAATACATTTTGGCTCATGAACTGAGTTAAATACAATTGGTTTTCCCGCAGAAAAAATCACCTTTTGTTTCCTGTGATAATGTGTTTTTCCAAGGTGAAAATTGATTACATTCAATCTACAAAATGATTATGAATGCAGAATAACACAGAATTAATGCAGAATTAATGCATTTTTAATCACTTTGTAGATCAAATGTAATCATTTTTCACCTTGGAAAAACACATTATCTTCACAG
>KZ147159.1:613-18266 GCA_002157085.1 Melampsora occidentalis | reverse complement strand
AAGAACACAGACTTCGGGATTACCATCTGCGACTCCGAGGGTCTTGACTCTTGGTAACTCTTGGTTTAACTTTGCACATGAATGATATCCAATTTAACAAATACCATATCTTGGTTAAAAATCCCTCTGCAGTCAAAATCTATGGATATCAAACTCACACAGCCCAACACCGCCTACATATATCATAGATACCCAGAGAGTTCCTGTCAAACCTCGGAGTTGAAAGTTGAAACAGTTGAGATTTTGGATCTTCATGCTATTTTATGATTTGATGGGCTGGGAGGCAAAGGTCATGACAGATGAGGATTTCATTTTCTATCCAGAGGACTTAGAGTAAAATCTAAAGAGATGGAAAGAGATTTGTTACAAATTTAAAGAGACACATGGAAGTACAAATAACAGGCACAGATGATGCCCAGATTGTGTTTGAGATGACCGTAACAAGGCTTTGAATGATAAAGCAATGACCAAGTCCAGAGAAATAAAGAACAGAACATGCGATATATCCCCACCATAATTATAATTCCGCCGTGCAAGACTGACTTCTGCCAAACAGATCCTCACAACCGTTTCTTTCGAATGTTGTCACACATTTTAGTTGAAGACCTTGAAGATGTTTACAAATCTGTTGCAAGTGTTTTTGGTATGGTACAATCACTTACAAATGGAAGTCCAGAAGTTTGTTCAGAAGTTGGATTCTCTATAACAAATCGTAAACAATTTGAATTCACTCATGATATTTTGACACGTCTTTCTTCTTTGAGAAGTCTAAGATATTCATTCTAATTTTGGTTGTGGATCGGCTATAAGTTAACACACTCTTGGAAAATTCTTTGTGGTTCGACCGTCTTTCATCTATAATATTAAGACTGAAGTCATCTTTCTGGAGGGTTTTATTTTGGAAAAAAAGAAATATTAGGAAGTTTATCAAACGTGTTTTCCTGATCCCCTTCCAACATTGAAAGATAGACACTCAGGCAAAAACTAAGCTTGATTCCTCAAACAAATGATGCTTTTTACTTGATTGATTGTCAAATGTATAAGTTATTAATTACTTAAGAGGAAAAAGAATACAATTTGATCTAGAAATTACAAATAAAAATCATGATGAACTCAGTAAATTTAAGTAAGTAAAGTTAATTAATTCTCTTTCCAACAAAATCACCAAAATACATTCTAGAAAGTAACATCAACCAAAGCAAAATCATGTTAGCTATCTTTTCCGCTTCCAAAAGAAAGCAAGAACAAGTGTTACTCACGTAGCTGGTCCCATGTCAGGATTAGCTCTTCTATAAAGACCGAATTTGATCGAAGTAGAAACATTTCCCATGAACCCAGTAGCATTATAAGTCAATAGATTCGTTCCAGAAAGTGCATCAATAGCTTGATATTCAATCAAACCTTCATTCCCATACCTAACGTTGAACCAAATCGCAACCCAAAGAAACCAAAAATAAGTTATCAAACCAAAAAGAGGATCTTAGGAGATACTTACTTTACTATCATTTGATGTTGGATCAATCGATGAGAAAATTGATTAATATCAACATCAGTACAACCGTCTGAACATCTGACTGAATCTTTGACAATCGCTTTTCCATTCAAAGCTTCTAATGTGACTACCGGTCCACTTAACCCTCCTCCTCCACGCGTTAAGAGTTGCCATAAATGAAAGAAAGTGGTCGTGGTGGTAGACGTAGCAAGGAAGGCTTTCCAACTGTATTCCCATGTACTCGAATCCACGACTCCTATATCAAAGAGCACAATCAGAGAGTTTGGATCTCGTCAGCTTCCAATCATTTGAATGTAAAGAAATCCAAGATCCACTCATCCATAATCAACAAACCTGCAACATAAACTTCGATTCTTTGTCTAGCAGTAGCATAAAGCCCATCACCTAGATGTTTCTCTATATCACCCGATAAACACATCCTATAACAATCTTCAATCAAATTCACTCCACTCAAAGAAACATCACAACCACCTTGACTGAATTCACCGGATGATTGCCATTTAGTCACCAAGCCACCTTTACCAAACGATCGATCAAACGAGCCGGTTGTCGAATTCGCTTCAAATCCATTGGTATATTCCGTTTGGACTTTCGTGATTCGGTTTGAGAGGTTGATACGGGTGGGAATGAAGGTTGTGGAGGAGGCTGAGAAACTTCCGGGGTTGATGTAGGCACTTTGGGAACCTCTTTTACGATATACACTTGTGTTATGGTATCTGGTGATGATGTTTGACGGGAGTTGGGGTCTTATGGATGGGATTGAGGTAGTTGATGTCAGCGCTCCACTACTGGTTTTTGGTAGAGATGCAGTATAGGAAGATGAAGATTTGGGTGTACTCTGGCTCGGAGTAGATGACATAGGTATGATAGATGATGTCGGTTTGGGTATACTGTTGCTCGTAGTAGAAGGCAACGGTAAGATAGACGATGACCCTTTGGGTATACTTTTGCTCGTACTAGAAGGCAAAGGTGACATGGAAGTTGACACTTTGAGTATAATCTTGCTCGTACTAGAAGGCAAAGATAGGATAGAAGATGTAGCTTTAGGTATACTTTTGCTTGTACTAAAAGGTAGAGGTGGGAGTGAAGATGAGGCCTTATTGGTAGAACTCTTTGAAGATGGTGCTATAGTTGCTCTACTTTGACTCGAAGTACTTGGAGAGGGCACAAGTGAGGTGCTAAGACGAGATGGAGTGTTCGTAGCTTTCAAAGACGATACAGTCGAAGGGAAGGCCTTACTCGTAGTCACTTGAGTAGATGAGCTCACTCGGACTGATGAACTCGGAACCGGACGCAAAGAAGTAGTCGGCTGCGTCGGTGATCGAATTGAGGACATGACAGATTTGATAGAAGAGCTCGGTGTTGGCTTCGGAATCAAAGGCGTGGAAGTCAAAGGAATACTAGTGATACGTCGGGAGCTTGGAAGGATTGGCTTATTTGACGAGACAGCGATTGGTATTTTAGAAGGTTGTAAGAAGTCCCGAGTCAGAGAAGGGTGATGAGGATAAGTTGAAGGTAAAATTTTAGTTGATGTATGCGGTAATAGAGACTTTGAAGATGCTGACGCCGATACAGTAGCAGGTGCCTTTTGGGAAGAAGTAGTACGAGTCGCTGATGACAAAGTAGAAGAACGAGAGGACCTTGCAGGTGGTGATGGTGTCGGGATCACACTGGGTTTGGTTGGCAATTGTGATTTGGAAGACACTCCTGGGGTCGAGCTCATAGGTTTTCCATGTTGAATTGAAGAAATCTTTGTTGCAACGCTCAAAGTCGAAGAAGTTACGGACGAGCTAAAGAAATATCAAGTATGTCAATTATTTGAAGCCTGTGTCTAGAAAGAGGCAGTAAAAGAATACTCAACCCTCCCTTTGTTCTTGTGGTCGATTTCTCATTCGGGGAAGTCGTGGCTTTTCTGTCAATAGATGAGCTACCAAGAGGTTTTGATCCTGAAGCTTTTCCAGTCGGCACATTTGGTGCCTGGCGAGGTTTGAGTCCCTTCAGCGAGTATCAACGCCGATATTTTAGCAAGCGATTTGTAGAGGTCACTTCAAACATAACAGAATGAAGAGATGCACTTACATTCGACTTCGGGGTTATGTAAGGTTTGGGAGCTGTTTTTGCCGATGATGGTGGTCCAGAAGACCTTTCTCCGGCCGGGCTTGCAGGATTTCCGTGTTGAAATAAAGGAATCTTGTTCGCAGTGCTTACACTAGGCGATGACACCAGTGGGTTAGACAAACATGAAGAACGTCAATTAATTGAGAAAATGTTGCATGGAATTGAGGTCAAGCAATACTCAACCCATTCTTTGATGCTGTTCTTGAATCAGTTGTTGAGGTGACTTGACCAACTGAGGGTGTATGTGGTGTTTTGAAATTATACCGCACACGATCCTGAGCAGTCGGATTTGAAGAAGTTGCGGACTTTTGGTCATTAGATGAGCTGGTAGCAGGTTTTGATCCTGAAGCTTTTCCATTCGCCGAATTTGGTGCCTGGCGCGGTCTCAGTCCCTATGAAGTGATTCCCGACGCCGATATGTTAGCAAGCGCTTTGTGGGTAGTAGTTTCACGAGTCACTCTAGAAAAAACGGATCAAGGAGATGCACTTACATTCGACTTTGGGGTTATGTTAGATTTGGGAGCTGTTTTCGTCGATGATTGTGGTCTAGACGCCTCTTCTGCGTTGGTGCTTGCAGGATTTCCATGTCGAAAATAAGGAATTTTGTTCGCAGTGCTTACACTAGATGACGACATCAGTGGATCAAAAAAACGCAAAGATTGTCAATCATTTTAGGTACTTGGGTATGGGAAAGTAAAGCAGTGCTCAACGCTTGATTGGATCCTGACGTGGAGTTTGATTGAAAGACGTTTGTTGAGGCGACTTGACCAACTGAGGGTATACGTGTTTTGTTAAAGTTATAGCGCACACGATTCTGAGCAGGCGGATTCGAAGAAGTTGCAGGTTTTTTGTCACCAGATGAGTTGACAGCTGTAGATTTAGCGTTTGCAGTCGCCGTATTGCGTCTGTTGAGGGTGATTTGACTAGCACTGGCAGACTCGCTGTGATTGGCTGTAGATGACGCGGTTCCGATCTGAAGAGAGTCGATATCAGATGCCATCAGTATATGTAATTTTTCTTAAATCAAGACTTTTCACAAGATAGTCACAAACATTGAGCGGAAAGAAATCTGGCATTCGACCTTCCATTCGGTCGAACTCCGCCTCTGAAATTAAGCAAGGCTCGGGATCTGTGCCCAACCCCTTATTCCCATCGGAAGCAGTCTCATTTGCGGAGAGTATTGCATTTACTGAAGCCCGAAGTAGAGCTAGTGCTAAGAAAGCTGGTGCCCAAGGTAAGCATGTTTGTCCTTTTCGAATCAACATTGTAAAGAAAGATGAAAGTATAGAGAACCTGAAAGAGCAGAAAAAGTGGTAGTCAAAATGTTTGGTATACCTTGGAGAAATGGGTTTCAAAGAGGCTTCCAAGGAGCTGATTTAATGACTCCATGCTTCATCCAAATTTGATCTCATTGAAAGAAATAAAAGGATATAATCGACTTGGACTTCATAGGCAGAGCTTCGACAAACAAAAGAATTCTTGCACATCTGGCGCTAGATTTGTCATACGAAGAACGCAGTTGTTGTGATCGTTGACTAACTCTAGCATCCAGACTCCCTCAAGTTTTATCCTAAACTATATCCGTATGTTGATCGATCTCTTTCGAAGATACAAGTAATGAAGAGGTTAGTGAAGGCTCCTTCAAACAAAAGGCAACCGGATTTATGTGAATCGACAATCACGCTTTGCAGTTTTTTGCAGGACGTCAGGACCTACAGGCGCATGACTGAGCGGAGCAAATTTATGTTGGCTTGAGCGGTTCAAGGCTACTCTTCGACGATGTAAAGACATATCCACCGGAAAAGGGAGTCAAATTACGATTTGCTCGTGTCGTCTCGAAACACGCACGTTTAAGGGAAAGATAGCATGTACATACATCGGGGTCGTCGCACGAGATGAGTAGGACAGTGGATTTGACAATTTATGATTAGGTATTCCCCCAAGCTTCAGCTTGCATCATTCCGTCTGGGCACACTTTCCGAACACTGAGATTCGGTTGACGATCAAGTATTGCTCCGAGTTCAGTTCAGCCCAGATCCGGTATCAAGCAAACTTTGAATGATTTTCCCTCCAACTTTGGTTGAGTTGGGTATGTATTGCTTCTTTTGTTTGTAGTTTGGTACATAATAAACCTTTCCAAAGGAGGCACTCATTGTTCCTTCGGTCTGTGCAGAATCCAGATTCACTGATAGAATCTTCTATAGAGATATTGTGCTGAGGGATTCTTATAATGTATGTATGTAGTCTCTGGTACCGAGTTTCAGTATGAGAAAGAAGATCCGATGTATCCCGATCCGATAAGTAATCCAATCCAATGGGAAAGAAGTAAACAGACAAAGAAAGGGTAATCAAGCTCAGCATTCATCAAAATCAAATTAAAGACTTTAATTAAGATATCAAACCTCAATCATCATCAACATATCATTATCAATCAGTATACTATCAATCGAACTAACAATATCAAACAACATCAAAATGACATCTTCATCAGACTCATTACCATTCGTTTTAAAAACTAATTTACATCCAGTCTATCATCATCCAATCTTACCACCTATCTCAGCTGATTCAATCTTAACTAGTCTTCAAGGTAAGTCTTTTCAATCAAATCAAATCGCTTATTCATATGCCCTTGATACCCACGATCTCATTCAATCAGATATCATCTCAAGATATACCTTCAAGAGTTGAGAGTGGATAGCTTCCGACATCTTGCAGTTGATCTGTTAATTCAATCCTAATACTCACTTTACTTTTCTTCTGCGTTCACAGCTTCGACTAGGTCTTCTTCATCTAAAAGACCACGTTCACCTTCACGTTCACCTTCACCTTCGAGCCCTTCAACCCCTCGAACTAAGATTCAAAAATTATCATCATCATCATCATCAATACCCTCAGCCCATCATCTCAATTTCAATTCAGATACCCTCTCTCCATCTCCTCCTCAACTCACAGCCTTATTTGATCAACCTAACTCGCATACCCTTTCCAGTGAATCTCAATTGTCTACCGCAATCTCAATAGACTCACCTAATTCATCCAATGTCAATCGGATCGACTTCAAGCCCGCTGCCTCTTCCACCGAATCGATTCCTCAAAATGAATACCCATCTTCAAACTCTACCCCAGATCACGCTCTCGATCAAACCCTCGTCTCTCCTTCAAAAACCCTGCTCGAACTTGAAAACATCCCATCAGGCTCACATTCTCTTTTACCTACACTTGACTGTTCTAATCCACTCTCATCTTCCGAATCTTCAAATCTTCATACCATAAGTCTTGCGGAAGAAATGGCCATAGAGCCAGCTATAACACCCTCATCTTCACCTCTCTCGTCACCTCTCTCATCTCCTCCTTCTATCGGACCTACTCAAACTCCTCAAACCCCACTCTGCACATCTCCATCAGCTCAGCTGGCGAATCTGCAGAAGCCTTCAGATACTCAGGAACATCAGTTTCAATCATCAGTTTCACCACAAAAGCTTCCATCAGATACCTTCAAAATGCCTACCTTTTTGAAGCTCACACCAAGCAAACCGGCACTACCTCTTACAAACTCATACTCGCCATCATCAAATCAAGTCATACGAAGTGTACCTTCGTCTACATCGCCAGGTCTTTCAGCCTGCCCCACAACACACTCTACTTCACTCTCATCGTCCATCTCATCTCTGGAACCATCCGAGCAAAACCTTCCAAACAAGTCTGCAACTATACTAAAGGAGGACGTACCCAAACCACCCGACATACAAAGCTTATTGCTTGAAAAGAGTCCTCAGACTACTACATCTACTTCAATTAATCCATCCACTCCTCCAAATCTGAAAAACTTGAATTCTAACATCAAATCTTCACCCGGATCTATCAATCGATTCTTTTCGCGTACAACAATGACTGAGAGACCTGAGGAGATGCAAAATGTGTTATCTAACTCTATCGAACTTGGAACCCTCTTCAAGTCAGGATCATCTCACTTGTGTCCTCCTGATAGATCCCCGCCTTTGAGGACTTCTCCCACTAAGCCTTTGATCATGGAGTCTAACGTATCTGCACTAAACGTTGGTTTGATCTCTATAAATTCTACAATATGAAAAACCGAAAAGCAAGATCAGACAGCTGATGGCATGTTTTATGCTTTGTTTTTATAGTTATCGGAAGCTTTGGTAGAATTACAATCAGAGAAAGAGAATGGCGAAGGATTATTAACCAAGCGACCAACAAGAGCATCGAAGATGAGTCAAAGATTGGAAGCGATGAAAAAACAAACCAAACGAAAACCCGGAAGAGTTGAAAGCACGATCCCAATCTCCAATCCAACAGCTCCATCAACGATCTTTAGAGAAAGTAATACAAGAGATTCGAAAAATGATTCGACTATAAAACTTTTGAGTGTTACTAAACGGTTCACTGCTGTAAATGAACATAGGATATGTGTTTTGAAAGTCGAGGATTGGGAAATGAAAAAACCTAGACCTCCTTCTCCGGTTAGTTTTAGTAAAACTTGTCGAAAATATATTAAAGATCATGATGAAGAGGAAGAGGAAGAGGAGGATTTGGGTATGGATGAGAAATCGGGTATCCGGTTTAGGAAAGTGAAATGGAAGAAACCGTTGGCTGAAGATGTGGAGATTGTGGGAAAATTAAAGGAGGTACCTAAGAAAGGAATCTTAGTTAAGGTTTGTCTTTTGCTTTTCCTTTCTTTTTTTGACTTGAACAGGAGAACTAGAGTTTCCCCCAAATAACTAATCAAACCTCTTTTTCTTCTTTTTTCTTCTTGATTACAGAAAAATGAAATTCAATTAGATTCAGATGGGAATTTAATGGGTGAATCCAATATGAAAATCTTACCTGAATTCGTAATTGTCAAAAGAAAGGTTTGGTCAAGATGAAGATAGTTCTGTGGTTCGGTTCTTTTTTTCTTCTTCATATATTTCGGGTTTTCTCCTCTCGCCTTTTTCTTGTATTATCAATGGGTTTTTGTCGTTTTTTGTAGAAAGAAGGAAAGTACTGGTGAGTGATTGTAGTTGTGCCAGTGGTTATGAAATGTAATGCGTAAATTGTATATGTAGTTTTTCCTTTTGTCGGGGTTCTTTGGTTTTGTGTAAAGATTGATTGGAGTTGAATATCTTATACATCAATGGGTTTATTTTTTTTCTTACTTGAATATTTTATTTTTGTTTCTGTTCTTTTTTTATTTTTCTTTTGTTTTATTGAAGAGAAGATCTTTTTGGATATATAAGCTTATTATTTAAACTTTTTTTAGGGAAATGGTCTGAGTTTTTCTTTTTTCTTTGTGGATTGAATTCACTGATTTTGAGACTTGTGGGCTTTCTTTTGAGTTTCTCTTTCTTCATACTTTATGGCACAGAAATGGTCATTTGTTTTGAAAACCTCAAGGTATTTGACTCTGAGGTGTGTACACACAGAGCCTATAGTAATCTTTTAGAACTTCGGAAATGCTGAGCATTCATGATTTGGTGAACTAGATTTGATGCAAATTCGGGTTTGCTGACCAAAACAACCTCCCGGTTCGCAGCTTTTACCGATTTTGATAGCTGCATCATTCAACACAAGTCACTTGGCTACATGGCAATGGCGATCAGCATTGATGCGTCTTCAATCGAGGGTTTGGGCGTTTGATAAGATGGACAAATGTAATTTTCTATGACTCATAAGCAATCATGTTTGATTGCGCGCAAAGTTAGGGGATCATAAATCGGCTCAAATAATCCGACGGGACTCATCAAGGGAAGTTTGGTTATGTGGTCACAGCCATGGCAGTATATAGAAGGATTTTCTTTGATGGATGTTTCAAAAACAGATGTCATCCGCAATCCCTGTCAGAGCTCATTCGTGTCTCCAAGCCAACAACTCATCCATCTTCCAGAGTTATACTGCAGACGCGAGATATACATGCGCCACGATGACCCTGGTTGTGAGGTACATTTTTATCACGATATGGCAACCCAATTAGCGTTCCAGATTTCATTGGGATGAAATTGAAAACCATCATCCAGAGCAAGTTCACTCCTACTCCGCTTTTCAATCTCGCGACTTGCCTTTTTTTGGTTTTTTTCCTTCTCTTTTGTGTATTGATCTGGTAACTTTCCCATCATCATTAAGACTTTATCAACCCCAAGATTTAATAGCGGCCCGAGGAACGGGATTATACCAAGCGTTAGGGAATACGGAAGTTAAAGATCAACAACATAGATCCTTAAAGTCATTTGAACAGGCTTGACGTTCCGAATAGTTTCCTTCCAGTTTATACAAGTCTTCTTTCGATTTTCACAACTCTCTTTACAACTTTTAACCCCGACGGGCTCGACCAGTAGACCACTCTTGAAGGAGATGTGGAAATCACTATTGGCATTGGCATTTTTTTCACACTCTAGTTATGGACTGAAAAATAAGAGAGGCGTAACCCGTGAGTAGCTCACTGAATGTACCATAAAATCAGACACTGATGGTGATGTCATCCTGCATACGATTCCTAGCCACCATGGGATGGAGCTCAGCAGTAGCATTTGGTTGCGGAGTTGATGAAAAATCGATGAGACAGCAAGTTGACCTCATGGAATCAAGTGGATTACGTGACTCGGGTTATGTGACATTCATTCTGGGATGTGGTTGGCAAGCTATCGACAGAGCTAAAGATGGAACATTCGCAGTAAGTGACCTCTATCAATCATAACGCTCATCGGCCTATACTGATTTTATCTTATTTTACTTTTGTTCCTCCTTTTAATCAGTCAAACCAAGAGGCATTCCCCAGCGGAATGGATGGAATGGCCAAGTACGTTCATGGGAAAAAGATGCAATTTGGACTGACGTCAACTGCTGGGTTAGTGGAATTCACTTTTCTTGTTCACATGTTCCTATACTCTATGAGGTTTGGCGTTGTTTTCAGAAGGGTTTCCTTTGAAGCTATGTCTCAAATATCTGATACTTTCCATAACTCTTTTTAGGTCACATCCTTGTGGGACTAGAGTAAAAGCTCACAGCAAAATGATAGGTTCACAAGATCATGAAGCATCAGATGTCAAGACCTTTGTTCGTTGGGGAATCGATTTCTTGAAGATGGAGTTGTTAGTACTCTTTTGTTTGTTTTTCAATGGGTTCAAGATACTCGGCTGACCTCTTACTCATCATCTTCTATATTAGCTGTTGGGCAGACGACCCTCACACTCCGGTGGATTACAATCCCAAATTTAGTGTCAAGGTGCAATTGTTTTAGGACCCTTGTTTTATTGCATATAATCTTTTTTGATTTGCTCAATTAGTCTTGCATTTGATTTTTCGTATAGGACCGCTTCAAAATTACACGAGATGCTTTAATTGCTACTGCTGCACCTGTTACTTATGCGTAAGCTCTGAATCTCTCATCATATTTGATACGGAACTGATTAGTATCCCATGTGTTTATGATCAGCATATCTGCATGGGGAATCCAAAATCCATTATCATGGCCGGTGAAAGATTATGCTAATCTGTGGCGGATAGGAGACGATGTCGCTGCTGCATCAGACACGTGGAATCGGGTGTTGAGTGAACTTGCTATATCCTATACAGTTTGTAGAGATCAAGCTGAACTTCTTGCTTACTTACTCAGGGTACGAACTATCAATCAATTCGCTTCTGAAGCTTGGGCAAACGAACCTGGAACGTTTGTCGACCTTGATCTGTTGGAAGTCGGACAGGGTGGTTTGTCAAGGATTGAGGTGATCACTCAGTTTACATTTTGGGCCGCAGCGAAGTTAGCTTTTCATCTTTTTCAGCATACGATCTCTCGTCTTAATCTTCAGGCTCATCTCGTCATTGAAAATACAGGTCTCCTTTGATCATCTCCACCGATCTCAATCGTCTCGATCCAGGCCTGATTAGACATCTCAAGAACGCCAAAGTGATTGCCGTAAATGTATGTGCTTTTTACTCATCTTATGCATCATGAATATATTCAACGCTCACTAATCATGTGAATTTGCGATTATTAGCAAGACCCCCTTGGAGCAAGTGTCCGATTAAGACGACGATACACCGATCAGCATGATGTGTGGAGTGGACCATTGAAAGACGGAAGCGTCGTAGTCGGTGAGCCATGTCATAAATTTCAGCAAGAGTCCACTTTACTTACTGTTATCTGTGAAATCTGACTTGATCTATCTCCAGTGATTGTCAACTTCTTGGACGATACGCTTTTGATCGATTTCAACCTCGGGGATTTGGGCTACTTGAGTGCTAATATACTCGACCTCTGGACGGAGGACGCCCTTGACGTATGGAACACGACGTAGGAGACTCTTTCATAATATATGATCCCATATCTCATATCCACACCTACTGAATTTCTCGATCTATACCGTCAGTATCCCATTGCAGACCTCTGCTCATGGTGTTCAGCTTTTAAAGCTCACCGAAATGGTTCCCAAGCCACCCGTGAAATACCAAAAATATCCAGCCATTGGTCAAAACTGTGACCTCTACGGGATGGCTGCAAAACGTGTGACAGGAACTGGATTAGCAGTAGCAGGAAGCGTCGGAAAGGGATCATATATCCAGTGGCACGACGTCGATGGAGGGGAACAGGGAGGAAGAAAATACGTTACCCTTGATTATATTATGGCCGATAGTGAACTCGTCATCAAATCTGATTGTCCTCGTTGTCGGGAAGGTTATATCAGTGTGAATGGTGGTCCGGAGGTCAAGTTGAACTTCCCAGCAAGTGGAAACGTGAGTTGGCCCCATGTTTTTCCAACGCGTCTATGTTTTAGTTAGAGGGACAGGAGCTGACTTTAGATAACGTTTTTTTGCGCGCGGTCACATCATCAGTCTTGGGATGATGTGTATAGAGACTATCTACTAGAGATGGATGGATTCACACCTGGACCTACCAACAAAATCAAGATCACCAATGGGAATGCCTTGACTCCAGATTTCGTAAACGTTGGAGTTCAAATATAATCTAATCTTGATTAGAGAATAGATCGATCGATACTTCACACATGGACCTAGATAAACTCAATTATTGCTTCACGAGAGCTGGTTAATCATCCGATTCATTTCTCTCTTTTTTCTTCAGTGTATAGTTTACAATTTATCAATTTGAATCCTTTGATGTACACAATCACTATGGCAGCTTTCTGTGAGCATAATGGTTCATTTGAAACCTCGCTGAGTGATGAGGCGGAGCGGCTGCGATTTTTGAAATATGAACCCAGAAACACAGAGGATTTCAGCTATGCAGTCTACATGTCACACCATTTAAATACGCAGAAAGCTGACAAGGATGACCTTCCGAGTGGTGGCCAATTCTTATCACTTACACCAGATGTATGGTTCTTCAAGGCAAGATGTTATGTGTCGTGTGAGGAAGTCCATGAGCACTGTCTATGTCAGAAGATTTTTTGAGGGACCAGGTGAGGCACAGTCAGAACCAGTGGTGTAATGTTAAACGGCTCGCCACATATGAAATGTCTAAACACGTTTCTTCTTACCCATTACCAACTTTTTGGTGACCCGGATGTACATGAGTATGGAATACTGTGAACAAGGGAGGTTTCTCAAGAAGACACTTGACTCATCTCAATTTTTCTGTCTCGCTGTACTCAAGTCACACGCAATAGATGATGTCGAATAATTAAAACGAGGAGCTTTAGGTCTCATATATAAGATGAACTGAATCCGAGTTTTGGTGATATCAAGAAGTCTTACATAGTGACTCTGTGACACTAGTGTCTCTTTCGTACCTGTCAGATATGTGATGATATGAGTTGTGCCATGTGAATATCAAAAGCTGCATCTTCAGCTCCAAAAGCACCACTCAAGTTCAAATCAAAATTTGCTTGTATCTTTCTTACAAGTTCAACATAAACCTCTATGGACGATCACAGAACAATACAAAGATATTATCAACATTGCGTTAAAAGAAAACATTCCATGAGGATCACTAAGAACATTGTGCTTGATGAATATGAGAGATATGAGAGTGCAAAGAGTTGAATGAAAGAGTAACGAACGAGAAGATAAAATGAATGCAAAGGATTATAAACCCAGAAGAGAAAAGAAAAGAATGTGAATACTGAGACGATCTTCTCCGACAATCTTAGTAACCTACTTCAACCCTATGAAGAATAATTTATTCACAAAAAAACGATGAATGGATGAACCATGGAACTGATGATGAGATTTGTAGCGCAAGTGATCGGTATATCATACTCGATTCCTTTGGTGCATTGTGATACAACTTACCACTTCTTTTATTCATTTCGATCACATCAATACTGCGGTATAAACAACAGATTTATCGTTCTTTGTCTGCAATGAAGCGCACAGAAGCCCATAATTAGTCAATTTTTCCAAACAGTCAGGACACGTGCGATGAAGAATTGCTAACCAAGAGTGGCGTGAACTGCAGACGAAACGTTTCGTTTTGTGTCGTGACAAGTAGGGATGTTCAAACAGATGTAGAAAAAAGGTTTATTGTGAAGGAATATCGTTCGTCAGTGACCATTCGAAGAAAAATCTTCCGGGACCACTAGAGACAGAATAGGAGTCTATGACTTACGTAGATAGAACCTGATCAATTGGGAAATCGGGATTGAACGACAAAACAGATAACTTCTATCAGAACATGCATGCGATGAAAGGTGCATTCAAAAGGATTGAACAAACAAGAGTATGTGCTCATGTGGGCAGTTTTTGTGACTCGAGAAAAGGTCTGTCGGTCTGAGTTCGCTCTGGAAAGGGCGGTATTCAGGCATCAGAATCACAGTCGTAAAGACCCGGCCTGGCTATCGAGAGTAAACTCACTGTACTTTGACACCGAGGTCCCATTTGATAAAGCAATCGCACGACACCGGCTGTCCACTGGGTTGTTAGTAAAGGAGAATTGATGAGTTTACTTCAGTCATGCAAGCACACGTCACTCAGACTCACCCCGCAATCGCATTCGCGACATATTGCCTGATCTCTTTGGTTTTCTTTCCATTCTCACCATAAATAGTGTCAAGAAGATTGTGGTGTAAGATGGCTGGAGCTAATGTGTCCTCATGTGAGTCCATTGGCAAACCTACCACCATGAACATGCAAAGAAAACAAGATGCACGATCGGGAATCAACCTCCAAATGACCATCAAGGAGCTCTCCCCCCAGTTGAAGATGAAGTGAAGACTTACCAAAAAATCTCAAGCATTCTTGTCCAGTGTAAACTACCTTGTGAGTATGTCTTTCAAAAATCAAAAACTGATACCATTCATATAAGTCCAGCTTACACGACTTGTATGGTCTAGCACGGAAAAGGACGAGCAAGTGCAGGGTGAAGGCAACATACCTGTGAATAAGTTAAACTGAACAACGATAATTGTTCCTGAAATGGTCCTAATGCAGATCCCAAAGCTTCAGATACCGATGTAGCTGTTATCTTGCCAATACTTCCAGGATGATGCGAAGCATTACTTGGCGGATACCCCGTCATAGTAACACTACCCATTGATGGCTCCTTCTTTATTACACTCTTGAGTTGTCCAACTATTGAACGTGAAGGTGGCTCATTTCCATTTTCGGTTCCTATTCGATTCAAAGTCTGACTTGACCCCGACGCTCTACTATTACGTCCAAGAAGGCTAGAAAACGAACTGGCAGGCCGACTAGAATGAAATAGTTGATCCTCGTGCGCACGCATTCGTGGAGACTCGTTCGGGAGAGTGTCGCGCGGAAGGCCACGCTGCACTTGTTGCTTGACGGCCGAAGCGGGAGAAGGAGATACACGAAGTTCAAAGAACTCATTCGAACCCAAGATCTCGCCTGTCACGTTCTGCAGTTTGGTGACCAGATGAAAATAGTCACGATGATAACAATGTCGGTGAAAAAATGTGAGTGAGCCTTTGTACTTGCATATCGTCCAGGAAAAGATCAAAAACGCACCGTCTGAGCTCCAATCCAAACTGCGGTTCAAAAATCTCATACATCAATCAGCAAGGGTTCAAAAGACACATTTACTACATCAAGGCGTGCTTGCACTCACACATCAATTCTCCCCTCGAATCAAAGAGTGGAACGATGTTTAGGAGACAATAAAACGGAGTACCGTCTTTATGATAGTTGAGTATAAGCTCACAGCATGCTCGACTAGAAGCAACTGCATCACGAAGGTAGGGCAAGCCTCTACGAGAGTTTCGTTGAAAGAATCGAGGGTTTCGACCAATCACTTCATGTGGCTGGTAACCAGTCAACTCACTATATTTATGCACGGACAAGATAGATTGGTTAGTTTGTTTACCTCTGATAACGAGTAGAAGAAATCTTGAACGTACACAAAACCACGCGAGACCATGACAATTGGGTTGTCACTAATGAAAATCAAACCAGTGATGTCAGCCAGGTGACAAAATTAAAGCCAGTGCACATTCTATCGTGCAAATGAGTAGTATAACATGACAAGGGTTGATAACGGACTTCAGCCTTGGGTTACATAGACAGAATGAATCACTTGAGTCAGAGCCAGGTTCACGGCCGATTGAAATCTGAGTTTGTTCGATAAGCTTCGCATGGATGAATCCCTGAATCGACGATAAGGAATGTTCAATAATCTGGGTTTAAATATACCAATCGAATGAAAGAACGCAAATAGATGCTGACTTGGAATTCGTTGCAATAGAGTGATTTCAACAGATAGGCTGAAGTTTTACCTAGCCCACTTTCCAGAGTAGCAAGATGCGATAAGTTCATGAGGGCACTCTCATTGACATGCTTGGGGACCACAATACTGGTCTCTGTTCGTTGGCTATGGTATAAGCCTATGATCATATGATAGGTTTCTTCAGTTAACAATTGCCCAGACGCCCTCAACATGGCATAACACAGGACTCAACTGTAGAGAGACATGCTATAGTCCCGTACGGTCTTCACCAATGCGTCAGCTAATAAAGATGAGTCAGCTTTTCACATGTATTTGACAAACAAGCGCTTATCAGATAATCGAACATACCCCGTGTTTCATCCAAATATCTATCCAGTTTCGCTAGACCAAGTCTGTTAAGATCAGCATCGGCAGCGAGCCATGCTCTAAAACAATCCCTGCCAGCTTCCATTGTGACGAGTGATTGAAAGGCGCGATAATCGAGGACGGAAGCTATGAGGCGATGCGCATCGGCCGTGATGTGATTCTTTTCAGGCGAAATATAAGTTGGTGTGAGGGGTATACGAGAAGAAAACGAGGAAGAGACAGTGGATATGGATAATGACGATTCGGTTTCGGGCAATGAAGGGGGTGAAGTGAATGGAACGACAGGGATCTCTTGTTGGCTCTGAAGGTAATTTGGGTCGCCGAGCAATTCAGGTGATTGACTGATGAAACGTGTAAAAATTGTAGATCATAGAGGTTGTAGACCACCAAATATCATTGAAGCAATGTAAAATGGAAATTTTACGCCATGGAATTCGAAAGAAGATATTAACGATCGATTTTCATTCGGATATAGATTCCAATCACTTCAAAAGATCCAAGCAAAGGTACGAACGTCATGTACTTGTCCTCATCCGAATAAATAAACTCTTCCGCCCTGTTGGATCGCGCGGGTGGAAAAGATATTGGAAATGAGGAGAGTTCCATTTCTTGCGAAGGTCGACTGGGCTCATTCAGACCACCTGCCCGATTGGAGTCGTTTTTAGACATTGAGATGGCAGATGATTTACGTGAAACGATACTCAGTGGAGCGGTGGTGTTGGATGGCATGGTGATAGCGCGAGTACGAGCTTGATGTTGGTCAGAGAACATGCCAGGAACTAGATGAACTTTTGCACCAGAGTAGGAAGTTCGGGTAAGCTCCCGGCTCAAGTCTTCGTCCGAGGCGTGAATCGAGCTCGGGTTGGAGCAGCTACGAAAGCCAGAGTTGTAAGGGGAACCAGGTTCAGTGACAGGCGAAGTTGGCACTGGAAAGGAAAGTGCTGGAGGTGCTCGGAAGTAAGAGTTGGAGCTCATGCTACTAAAATTGAATGAATGAAT
Organism: Melampsora occidentalis; assembly: GCA_002157085.1. Classification (NCBI taxonomy): domain Eukaryota; kingdom Fungi; phylum Basidiomycota; class Pucciniomycetes; order Pucciniales; family Melampsoraceae; genus Melampsora; species Melampsora occidentalis. Next base: position 633 of record KZ147159.1, on the reverse strand, counting down.
AAAGGATAAATGAAGGATAT
>KZ147139.1:10267-25688 GCA_002157085.1 Melampsora occidentalis | reverse complement strand
ACAGTGGCAATTCTGCTCCAACACTGTGAATCAGCTTGTGTCCAAATCTTGACTGTTTGCACAGGACTCTGCAATCGAGCAATGAGCAGGTTTGGGCTCAACACTTTCATCCAACATTTAAGGCTCTTGGACTCATCCAGTACCCAAAAACAAAATTTACAGCTTTTCATGAGATTGAACAGGCTTGTGATACACAGAAGCTTCAACACAACAACAACCTCAACTCAACTGCCAAACAATCAATTGAATTTGTACTAAATCTTCACAAGCAAATTGGCTCAGACTCTCGGATAACTGATCATATCAAGAAAGCCACTCTGGAACCCTGGATTCAATGTAATGGATTGTTCTCTTGGCTTGAACCAAGCCAATGGCCTCACCAACACAGACTGTATCAGTCTACTAAGCTTTTATCAAATTGTTGATCCTCAGGTGTCAAGGACCTCATCAGCAGGCGTATTCAGCAGTTGACCGCTCAAGTAAAAGAAAAAGTAAGCTTTGCTCAACCCAGAAAATTAACTGACAAGGATTGGTGAGAAAGCCCTACAAGTCAGCTTTCAGTATCTTAAGCAAGTCCCTCTTGCGGTTGGATCAGGATATCAAAAAAGGCAATTGAATGCTCTCAACACTACTCTCAAAAGCAAATTGCAAACAGTCAAGCAATTACAGATCTTAAGAGAAGTCACAATGCTTGCATCGAGACAATGAACAAGCTGGTTGACAAAGTGTACAAGTGCATTGAATCTATTACATGTATTCAATTTAAATGCCAACACTACAACCACACAAAGTCTATGAACCCAATTGGAAAAAGCGAGCTGATCCAGAAAGACTTCAGAAATGCCTCCAAGGGACAGCTGACCAACCTTACTTCTTTGCCTCTTACAGAAGGCACACATTGTGAGACTGGTCCATGAGAAGGAGGAGTGCACTCTTTTGAAAGGATTTTCAATGGAAGTAAATTATCAGAGTGTGACATGCTAAAGTGAGATTGATTAGGAACTATATACTCCTCAGAAGGTCATAGATTAAAGAGTCCTTCTCTCAAAAGGGAACACATTAAATAAGTCACTGATGATTAAAAAAAGAAAGAAAGCATAATAATTATATAATAATCCTGTGTCCAGAGTCTGTCCTGCTGTCCATTATCCAGTTACTATCCATTATTCTATCGATCATAATCTCCATTGCTATCATTTACCTGTTCTACACTATCCATTCTAACATCACTAACTTGAGTACAAGTTGATCTTATTTCTTAAAGCAAAATTTCTTTACTAAGTTACAAACTCTTATAGAAAAGTTTCCTCCCCGATCATATCTACTTGAGTCATCCATTGTGATATTCACAATATCATCCTTCCAAATCTTTGCAATAGCTCAACCACACTTCATGGCGTTACACAAGCAGCAAATTCATAGCTCTCAATCCCACCCGAGCTTTTTTTTGTTGCAATGTTGCCCACAACCTCTTACTACAATGACTGGAGCAGAATCTTGTGCTATCAGAGCTCGCAGAAAAATCCGAGGAAGATGGTTACACCAGTAGTAATTAGACATCTGCTGGCACATCAATTGACGGGGTAGACCTTCCCCTGGATGACAAAGTTGAAGTTGGCAAAGACTCAGACACCTCTGACGGACTAGCTCACTGTCAAACTAACACACAGAACAGCGCACAACAACGCAGAGGAAGCACATTGTGACGCCAAACAAGCACCACTAGCTACTCAAGAAAACATCTCAGATGACAACAAATTGGATTAATGGCAATTCAATGACGGTGGTGAAAGTACAGCTGTATAGGAAAACATAACTAACACCAATGGCCCCCATAACAATCAGATCTGGCCTAACCCAGAGCCACCCAATCCCACTGACAACAACTCTTCATCGGAGTCATCAGAGTCAAAAAGCAGCTCAGAAAAATCTGACAGCTCCAACGCATCCAAATTAGAAGAATTGTTTCTTTCATTTGAATCAGCATATTTTCCAGAGTGTCACTCAGAAAGCAACTCAGATTCATCATCTTCTGATGAAGAAGACAGGTCCAAGAGAGCAAAGCAGAAGAAACGCGAGCAGTGGATGCACTGTGTCTCAGGCCCCCAAGTCCCCATATTACTCTTGCACATCCTGTTACCCTTCTTCCAATCCATCCTCAAGATAAGTACTTTAGGGTAGCAGTACACCTTCCGGCCACTCCATTGACCTATTGCTTGAGCATCTTGCAATTGATATCACCTCAAAGTCCTCCATCCCTACCTTGTTCACAATGTTGATACTTCAGACATGTTGCTGATATCTTGAATTGTTACGTTCATCTACCTAGGCACTGGAAAGACAGCCAGAAAGACAAAAAGTTTTCAAGAAGAAGAATAGCAAGAAACTCTTGAAGGGGAAAGGCACCTTGAAGAATAGCAAGAGGAAATAAGTGGGAAGCACCCCAAGAAGCCAAAACACAGGGGTGAGATCCAGATTGAGCTTGGAGCAGTCCCCACGGGAGATTGGGTCCAGTTGGAGGTAAGCCTATCAGCTCACCTTAATTGGGAAAGACCTCTGAGGATATCCCTTGAGATTACAGCCCTTCTGGGCATAGCAGACGGAAGATTTGCAGAAATCCATCCCCCTTCCAGTTTTTGATCAAGCATTTGCCCAAGCCAATAGAGACAAGCACAACAGAAACCCCCACTCATCTCATCATCTAAGAACAAGTCAAACACAGGCCTAGATACCCTATTCAAATACTGCTTGTCTTTGGGAGAGTTTTCTGCATGCATGAGCCTCTTCAGACAATACTGAGCGGGCCAATACGGACAGATACTCTTAGCATAGGCTAAGGTCTCACATCAAGGACTTCAAACCAATAAAGTAAGCCACCTTCTTGAAACACCAAAAAATACCACATCAGCATGCTTGTCCTTACCACCACCAAATATCGACACATGTCCCATCGTCCAGGCGTTCAACCAAGTGTTGGATGACAGCTCTAAGATTATGCCAAGCTCCAGTTTTTGTGAAGGAAAATTGAAAAACAAAGATTGAGGACATTGGTACCCTCGTAATAAGATACAAGGATCAGTTCAAAGGTCTTGGAGGTCAGGATAAGCCAACAGTGGCAATATCAACCCTGACACCAAGGACAAACATTTGAAATGCAGACAGCCCAAAACAGGAGCCTACTTGTGGGCTATATAGCCCTCACAAGTCATTATCATCAGCCTAACAGTGCTGACAACCGTCAACCCTTCCAGCACATCCAACCAGGCCAGCAGGTTGCCCTGTGCATGTGTTTCTTTCTTTTCTTACCACCTTCAACCTTACCTGATCCTCTACAACTTGTGACAAATTCTTTTGAACTATTTTCTCCACCATTCATTCTTCACCTCAATCTTGCACAATGACAGTAAATTGAATTTACCTTTTTGTAACTTACAAGGACCAAGTCTCTTGATCCAGCAAGCCAAGGAACCAAGACACCTGAAGAGTTGAGAGTGGTAGCACACCACCCAAACCAGGTAGCCTAGCCCCAACCAAAAATCACTTACAAAGTGTGGCCCCTGGGCGTGAAGTACAACATTGAGATCCACACCTGGAAAGGAGCACTGACCACTTGTTACCATAGCTACAATATATTATCAATGGTCTCCGGGTTGGCTGCAACCTAGGAATACCAACCTACTCCACTGAAGGGTTTGAGTATCTCTGTCTGCCTAGCCACCAGTCAGCTCTTCCTACAAAGTCACATTTTCAAAAACCTTGTGGCAAGAAGCTGGGGCTGGCCAGATGTACAGCCCCTTCAAAAAGGGAGAGACGGTGTCAAGGTATCCTTTTTTCTGGTTGAGCCCGCTGGGGGCTGTCACCAATGGCAACGGCTTGTTCCGGCCAATTAATGAGTCATCTTTTCCTAAGAATAACCCCAATATCCCAAGCGTCAACTCTGGGATAACTTCGAAAAGATTGCACTACACATAGCAGAGGCAGGGGTTCCCCTTTAAATGGCTCTCTTTGATTGGCTGAAAGCCCACTGACGGATAGGAGCTCACCCAACTCAGTGGCCCTACCTGCCCCTACAGGAACTCAATGGCCTTTCATACAACAACCTTTGCATGTTTTTTGGTGGAGTAGCCGGCTGTGGTAGCGTTGGCGGACCAGCCCATGGAAAGCACTATACAAGCTGGAATTTGGACTGAAGAAAGTATTCCGCTGGGTTGTCGATAACTTTGTTATCAAGGAAATATCTCAGGACCTAAGCATGCAGACATTGCTTGTCACAAGGCTGCTGAACCAATCCAATCCAATTGATACACGTCCATGATGATCAGTAGCATCAAACAAGTCCTTCTGACATGTTTGTTTATGACTACGCAAAACCATCCTTGCTCACCAGCTGTAGGTTGCAAGTGGCATACCAGGAGTTGTGGTTTGGAGATGATCTTGATTTCTTGACACATATATTTCACAGTTGTAATATCTATTCAATGATACAACTTTTCAGGTGCTGCCTGCATCATTGATGGCGATTGTAGAGCCTTTGCTGGAGCAAGAGTGTGGCCAGATGATTTTTTTGGATGCTCCAATCACCACATCTTGCTATATCATGAGATACAATTACAGGAACCACCAGTAACCTGAAGAGCCATTCAAGGATCTTCTGCAGTGTTTTGCCCATCATACCTACGATATCCAGGGTGGTATGTCATTTATTGAGAATCATGAGTGCTGTTCAGAAGGCTGTGTAAAAAGTGTGGGTTGCTTTGGCAAAGACTACTTAATTACAATGTTTCCTGGTTGAGAGACAAATTCTCACTGAGTCGACATCAATTTATGTGCAAAACTACCAAGCCACCAGATCATAGAGATGTTGAGATTGATGAGATAGGGGCTGCAATGTCTGCCTCTGTATGCTTCAAGCGGGAACGCCAGTGCAACGACGTCTTCAGATTGCTGGGCCTCTTACCACATTGAACTGTCCACTTTGATTTACTGATGACTTATTGTCCTCTGAGATAGTTGTATTACAAACCAGGCTGATTGTTCTTTCTTCAGTTCCTGTTGCTGTCTAATCATGCTCATAAGTATGAGAAAGCAGACTGATTGTCCTGGTGGCATAGGTTTTGACTGACAACAACAACAGCCAGTAAAGTATTGGGCCAATACAAAGCCATTGATTTCAAACAAGCACACATGGGTCCTTGGCTGTGTCATCAGGCGCCACAGTTGACCAACTCTTTGGATTGATGCACATCAAGTAATGTGTTACTGGTGCATGTGAACAGGCACCCTTGGATTGATCAGGAGTATATCATGGTCTTGGAAATAAAATCAGTCAGGAATGCACTATCAGATTGTGTAATTGATCACGTTTGGTAACAAATAGATTGATATTTTAAGAATAGCTGAGGATGGATGGGTGTGGATAATATATGTTATCATTAACTCTATGGGGCATCAGAATAGTGTTCAAGAAGATTGTGTGTGTTTTCTGCTGTATGGCAATAGATAATGTTACGAAGAGAGGATATCCTAAACTTCAAGCGAGAGTGCGCCTATGCTTGTGTTTTAACTTGGTAATGATTGGGGGCATGAAGCCATCAACTAATATCTGTTTGCTAAGAATGAAAATCTATAGATCAAAATTGTTGATGCAAATAGTTGGGTGCAAGCCTTCCAATTAACATCATATTGGCAAAATGTCTATGTGCTTTTTGGAATGATGCATGACACTTGTGTGTGTCTGCAACCAGAGCTATATCACTGTGCCAAATGGGAGGATAATATTGTGCCGGTGTCTTGCAACGCCATGTGAATGTAAGTAGATTTCATATACATACTTATGATAGGATGGATGTCTAGTTGGGGGGAACATTTGCAGAAGCATCACAATCTACAACTCTGAATCAAGGGCTTCAGGTCCATGTTTTGATCTGTGTTCTTGTTGTAGCCGCTCTGCAATAATCCAGCTTAAGAGTGGGTATTTTCAACTTGCTGCCCAAAACATTGACAAATTCATTCAAACGTACAATGACCCCACTCAAGACAAGATAGGGGACATATAAAACGCATAAGACAAGGCTGTAGGCACTCTTGACAGTAATCTTGTGTCACTGGTTGAAGAAGCTCACCAAGCCATCGCAGCAACAGTTCACCCTTTACTTCATTGCCATAATGGTTATGCAAAGAATGATAGACTATTTAAGCATTAAAACGGTTCAAGGTACAATTTCTTTGACACTTACACACATTTCAATCATGAAGTATCAGGCCTACCCTTCTCAACTTATCTTTTGGTAATGTAAGGAAGATTTTTCAATTCCCAATTGGTCTCAAAAAGTAATTAAAGCACAAATTAGTCAACAGTCATCATATGTGATCAGAGTCATGCCCAGTCGGAGATTCTTATCACACGATGTATCTTGAGTCAAGTGTAATGCTAAATAGATTTTTGGTGCAGCCATGCCATGGATGAGTCAATTGTGAAGGCTATGCTTCTGGTCAACTCAGTGGTCTTGATGATACAATGATACGTGCAATGGTGTGACCTTTTCTGGGCCCCAACACAGTGGCTTGCTGATATGGCAGGACACTTTTGAATGAATATCTCACAACTTCAGTGTGGTGTTGTGAGCTCCATTGTGACTATGTATGCCTTGCCTAAGAATGGCTATCTTAAGCCCCAAAGCAGCTGTTGCTCCACACAAGGCTTGGATCCTCCTAGGCTTGATTCATATCTCACTCAATTTCAAAAATTGGCAGGAAAGGGTGAGATGTTTAAGTCCTGCATTCTCCTGTGGCTCTTATGCAGCTTTGTTCCATTGAATCCAAATCCAATGCATCCATGATCCTATGCCACCTTTAGCCGTAGGCTCCTTCTGATTCACACTGTATACTTTGGTTCAGGATTGCGCATATTTCAAGACATTTTGCTGGCTTCAAATACCCAGCTGGGAAGGAATCCTTGGGCATATATCATGCATTGATGATTTTGATGTACAAGATCAATATTTTGTGCTCAAATCGCTTCCTTCCCAGGTGGATGTTGTCAAAAGAGAGCACACATGAAACTCAAGGGGAAGCACATTCCATCTGGATCACTCAATCTAACTTATATCCAATACATTGTTTGCTGTTCCTAGAGGTTGGTTTGGTTTCTGGATAAGGATCATCTTTGTCATTCTTATCCTCATTATATTCTCTGATAAGGTCACCATCATCATTACCTCCAGAGAGTCTATTTACGGAAAACTTGATCAAAGCCTTTGTTCATGGTGAAGTGCATCTAGGTCTTACTGTAAGTCCTTTGGTTTGCAATTCAACATTTCAACCATAGTTTGAGGTGCCTTGTAATCTGTATCCAAGGCTGCAAGATTGTTTGAGTGTTGTTCAATTTTGCCCGTAAAGAGATTTTGGGTGTCAACTTGGAGGTTCAATTGGTTAAAGTGAGTGCAATGACAACATACCCCTTGTTTGTTGTTGCGAGTCATGAAGCACATTGGTGCCAGCCTTTTCCATCAAATTCTGCAGTGAATGTTTCACACAAGGAAGCTGTTCTTTCAAATTTTGGACTGATCAAAAGTCCAGGATTTACAGCAGATACAAACAAAACATATATCTAGTTCATAAAAATTTCCACTTGTTTCTGTTCATCCATGGAGATATCAACACCAGCTCCTTGATGGTCTGTGGAAGGGAAGCTCTTGTTGAGATGATATATGGTATACAAATAATGTTCTGAAAATTCCCAGAAGAGAATGCCAGAACAGGCCAGAACACTCAAACGCAGCCAAAAGAGACTTCTGGCTTTCTGGAAATTTCCAGAAAAATATTTGTATACCACCAATGGCTGGGGAATTGCTTCCAATAAATGTTTTGTTATACATAAGGTTCAGCTTTATGATACAATGTGGGAGAGTGGAGCAAGCTTAACCACATTCCCAACTGCGAACATATTGGTATCAAAAAATTTGACGAGATCCATGTCCTCAGGCACATCTGCAATGTGGTCTTGTCAGACAGTGTTGCATCTTTGCAGGGGTGTAGTTGCTGATTACACAGAGCTACCTTGAATGTGGAAGAAGCAATGGGTGATTGTGGAAGTTGCAAAGCAAGATCTTGATCATGAAAAAAGATTGAATTTGTGAGAGCCTGTAGCCCATTCTATCCATTGTATCATATCCAAGACAGGGGAGATTTGTGGTGATGGAAGAGCCGCACTGCAAGGCTAATCAGGGCTGCTAGGTCTTTCCAAATGCCCAGACATGACGCTGGAGTGTTTGGGTTGGCTTAAAATATGACAAATTGGCGCAATCAGCACACGTGATTTACAGAATTTGAGGACAGCCACCTCTGGGACACCTTTAGCAGCTCACAAGTTTGACCACCAATTTTTGTTTCCGTCTCCACAGATCAAAGCAAACGAATTGAATGTGCATACTATGTATACCAAACACCCTGGTGTGTATTATGCAAGGGTTCAATTCTTGAGACACCAAACACAGTCCCAATTAATCACTGAGTTTAGGAGGCTTGGACATTGGGGAGGATGATATCTAGTTGACTTCCAATATGAGAGCTGTTGATCAGAAGCCGCATTGCTGAGACCTTTCATCTCACAGATCAAACACTGTGATTGGCACCAGTAGCTAATTGGCGGGTGGAGCTGGATTGTGGGACTTGTAAAGGATGTGCCTTCAGCTTGTTCATCTTCCACAATGCTTGGCGCTTCAGCTTTGTTATCTTTTGATTTCATGTCTGTATGTGGGTGATTGATATGCAGCTAGTCAAGCATTGTTTGCTCATTACAGGCAAGGCTGTCAGAGTCCAGCGTAAGCTGACCTTGAAGACTAGATTCTGACATTTTATACTCTGATTATCAACAAAGCTTCAAAAAGTGATTTCTGAGTTTTGTACTGAATCAGATATGTAATGATGTTGGACAGAAGGGCAATCCAGACCTTGGAATACACATGCGCATGTAGGTAAACTGGAGACTGGAGTCTGGAGTCTGCTTTTTGTTCTTTTTGTGACTCATTGAGATTGGTTGAGAGCCCAGCTCAAAGAGGCATTTGTATTGAGCTCTCTTCATGAATGTCTTGGTGAGATAGAGGATGCAAATCTGGCCCATGTCAATTGCATGATGAGTTGTCAGAACAAATCACAAATGTTGTATTCAAAAAGCAACAGATCAATAAAAAAATTCATGATCACTATGGCATTTGCGTTACTGAAATCATGATTCTTCTAAATCATCATTTCTGAACTCACACTTCATTTGACCTTGAGGCTGGCTTGAAGCACTACAACAACACAGGAGGGCTATTTGCCTTTGTGATATACCACAGCCAGAGGTTTTCCTTTGATTGTATACAATTGTGGGAAACTGATGTAAACCATACCTGACTTGACCCCGAAGGAATTGATGACGAATGAATAACTGCTAACAAATCAGCTTTCCTCATGATGCTCAAACCATCCATGTTCAATTTTTGCACCATTACTTGTTGAACTTCATAATTCTATACATAGTTATTTGAGGCACACTGTGATCTTACAACTTCCCTGCATGCCTGCTCCTCAAGATTCCTCTGCCTAGAACCGCAGATCTATGATTCAAACATATTGGTCTTTTTTCTGCTCCATACTGCCGCATCATAATGTAATCTTGATACCCCTTCTTGATATCTTTGTCTAGAAGGGAAAGTTTTATTGATCAGTAATATACAATCTAGCTTTTCAATAAGCTTGGGTTATAAATTGTGTCTTGTCAATTAGGTTTGTGTACCAAGTTTTTGATCAATCACATGATTCATTCATACTTACACTCACATTTGACAATCTCTGGAGGTCAGTAGATATTGGTGGGCCAATCATGCTGCAAAGAGGAGTTGGGAGGTGTAGCCCCTCTGCCTCAAATGGTTCCCCGCTCAGGCTTCTTGGTCCACCCTCTGCTGGTTTAAAGCTGTCCTTGGCCTCTTGAAAGCATTGGATTTGCGGCATCATGAGGCAGGCACCCATCTGCACAGAGCTTGATATGGAGCAAAGTTCAGTTCTCCTCCAAGGATGATCACATATTTCCTCCAGATGACTTCCAATCATTCAAAAAGCCTAAGAAACTAGAAGACCATAACATCATCAACCTTTACAACCCCCGCACTAGAAGCCGCCCCACTCACAGCAAGGAAATACTTGAAGCTGCCGTCCTGAGCAAAGTCAGACCTGTACTACTACTGTATTGCTTAGCACCTCCCAGTGTTGCAATGGAGACAATTGCAACCAGAGAGACTTCAATCCACTCAACAACAAGACCACCCAAACAATGCTTGTGAAAGCAATTGGACAGAACATTGATGACTTCAAGTCTTTGATTGATGACTCATGAATTGGAATGAACCTATAAGAGACCTTCTGTTGGCTATACATTACTTTGCGTCCTTTCTGTTTGTATAATTTCTGGTGTGTCCCTTAATCTTTATTTCATTTATGACGTAAAAAGCTCCAGTATTTCACTCATCCGTGGGCTTGATTGTACTATCTCGGAAGAATTGGAGGACTCTGATCTGGCTTGGATAGATGAATTGAGCCTTATCATCTACATTCTTTGCAATGGAAAGGAGTTCAACACCATTCTGATTTGGGCTGTACAACTCTCACGATCCTTCAATTTCGAGTCTACATCCACTCCTACCCTCACCTCAAGCTGTTTTTGGTCTCATGAGCGGTTCTTGGTGTAGTGGAATTACTTTTTGAGCATATCATTCAACTTTAACATTCCTACCCACCTATGTCTTCACTCAATCTCCTTGGATCAGCTGGAATAGCACAAAAAAATCTTTGACTCCCACTGCTGCTATTTTTCAAAAGTCAATCAACTTCCTGCTCCTCTTCAAAAACATACCTGGAGTCTGTCTCAGTCTTGCCGTATACTATTGTGAATACAAATTGGGCCTGGTTTGTTGGTCACCAGCCTTTGACATCAATTACGGTAATCAACACCTGTACCTACTTTATCATCAATGCCTCTGCATCACAATCAATCCAAACACCCTCATCTACTTGTATGTTTAAGCAGAGGCTGTGATCAAATATACCCAGATACCAATGGGGTCAGTCAGAAGAATCTTGGTAAATTATCTCCAGCATCACGCCTGTCCGCCCAAGAAACTTCCATATGGATTGCAACAATTGACTATCATCTCAGCACCCACTTCCAGTCAAGATGATCACAAACATCAAACAGAGTCTGATGCCTGCCCTCAGGTCAAGGGAATTCTGGCCAACCTGTCCATAAAGAGCTGCCATATCTGTTCCCTGAGGATTCTGAATCTGAATCTACCAAAACACGCTTGTAGGCAGAGTTATAAGGACAACAAGTCTGCAATTGATGCATTTTTCGTATTCGTGATATGCTTCAACCATTTTGTTTTCAAGAAAGAAGTTTGAATCAAGCTCCTTCCATTCTGGGTTTGAAGCTGATCCCCGACGATTTCTACTCCCTTCGATAGCTTTCACTGCGTTCATTCTTGATATTTTTGGGCAATCTTCAAACTCAATAACAACACAAATACTTGATGTTCCAGGTATCACAATTGAGCTTCAAAAAACCCATGGATATCACCTCTGCAGTCCATCATCAGCTTTATCTTGTCAACGTTTCAAAACTCTAACACAAACTCCAAGCTCAGTCTCCATCACCTGTGGATTGCTGGAGCTGGACCCAGCCCTACATTTATGAGCTGTTGCACCTCCTGTTTTGAAATGTACTCTGAAGCTTCTGCACAATTTCAATGTTACCATCACATAGCAATCATGACTGATGGCTATTTTGGTTCTTGTAATTCAAGCAACAACACTACTACATCTGATTCAGAAGATGCCAACCTCAATTACTAAGAGACAGTTTGCAGAAAACCACTTGGAAATATGTTTGTGGGGTCCAAAAGCCTGTTTGCCCTATGCATTTCAGAAACCCACAGAATAGGTGTTGCGCCTACTATCCCTCCGTCAATAGCAAAAATATCTCAGGATCTCAGCAGTCAAATCTTCAAAGCCTTATGATCTCAGTTCTGAGGTACAGGACATTTATCAATTCTGACTCCAACAAGACTTTTGTCGTGTCAATGGACAACAGCTTACTAGTGGCTGTGGTCATCTGACCTTTTCTCTCCTTGTAGACACAATCAATTCATTTGGGAATGAGGGAAGTGGACATCATACTGCAATTACTTTTGCAGTATTGGCTTGTCTCAGTCCTCCTCCCAACCTGAGACACAAACCTGAAAACATCTTTCAGAAAATGACCTGGATGTTACAGCCACTTACGACAGAGCCTCAAAGTCTATGGTTGTGTGGTTTACACCTATTGTGGACTCATGAATATGAGAAGGGTCGTCCTATCAGGGAGGCACTTGGTTTTTTGCCAATATATCATCATTGTGTTGTTGTCTTTGCCTGCCTAGTACCCCTGCAACTTTTCCCATCTTCTTTTGTGTCCTCACCAAGCCAGACATCCAAAACTCAGAAAAAAGGGCTATGCAAATGGTGTCAGTATCAAAGGCATGCGAGTCTTGTGATGCGAAAATAGTTGAGGGCCAAAAGAAAATCTTCAAGTCACATGGACTACGCTAGTGTGGCCTTATAGAGCTTGAGTACTTGAATATAATTGAGTATTGCGTAGCTGACTCCCAACTCACTTCTTGGTTTGGCTTCATGGCACGTTTGGCGTTTTGAGGCTATGGAATATTCCAAAAACAACAAGAAACAACTGCCACCTCTTGATCCCAAGCGTGACTGGCAATGAATCCAATTCGAGCTCAAGTCTTTGTATTGAATCACTTGCAATTTAAACCACCCCTGATCACTAGCATGCCCTCACATACAAAAATTGACAATTGAAAATTGAAGATCAAGAATTGAAAATCCAAAATTGAAATCAAACCTTCCTTGGTGACTAATTGAACGGCGACTAAACATCCCAAAAAGCTCACTCTGCGTGATTCTTGCGTCACTGAACAGTGCAAACAACAACAACAGACCAAACGCAAACATAGCTTTATCTTGATTGTATTAAAGCTGTTGAGAATCATGAATATCGTCTCATCAGAAAGTCAAGAGTTACGTTTGTGTTTGACCAAACAAGGCAGCTTATTGAAATGAAGATCCCCACAAATTCAATCTCTTTTAAGCAATCTTATTTTCTGAATCAAATGCCCTCTGGCCTGATCAACTGATGCAAAGGCCATCAAAGACCTTACCTTCTTCTCTGTCTCACTCATCCCGGAATCACATAGACATACTTTGTATAGTGTCTAAAGATGACAATCAAAATGGACTCCAAGGTGACTCACCAACTACCACCCAAGACTTGGAAGAAGGTATTCTCACTTGAACCTATCCCTTTGGCTTATCAACATATTCTCTGCAGATTCCATGGATTGGACCACCATCTGGCCATTAGGTGCATGGTTTTTGAGGCTATTCAGTTAGTAGATTCTGTTTGATCTTTCAAATTTGGACTCCTGATTGATTGCATTACACTGGATTCGGTGTATAAAATCTTCTGAGATTATGCCAATGAAGAAGAATAGAAACACATAAGACCACTTGGCGGTTTCACTATACAAAACCACTGTCCATGAAAGACTGATTCTATCTACCATAATAGAACAATGGTTTAAAATAAATTATTGTCATATTAAGCCTAGAACAACAGAAGAGAGAGATGTTTGATGATATTTTGAAGTAGCCAATGTATCTCACCATCATTTAGATAATTCTAACACACTCTTACCTAACAATGTGTTCCCATGTTTCTTTCTTACCCGCTTCAAATCTATAAAGTCATATTTCCATCATTCAATACCTATAAAATCAACCTTGAATACCTCTGATCATGTCTGATCAACAACTCCTCCAGAAAGGTCCCTGTTCGTCAATGATCCATGTGGTGAATGCGCTGATTAACATCAGAGTGAAGCCACTGGTGTTCCGGTTCCAAGTAAAGTTTACTGTAGTCATTGTTGTGTTGGATATCCACAAATGAAGAGTGATGTCCCTTGTCAACAGATATCAAATTTAACCCCGCTCCTGGTTCCCGTCCATGCCTCTCTGTTTCTTTTTCACGAGTTGATACAATCCCTGAACCAAGTCAATAACTCCCCTGTCCATACAAACAGCTCTAATATAAAGGCCAAGATTGACCAAATTGCATCCAATTCTTATCAAAGTGCCTCTCACCGCCAAAGCCTTGGGACAAACATCCACAATTCACTCACTGTTGGAAAGCAAAAAATCATCAAATAAAAACTCAATGATACAGTGTCAAGAGCTCAACCTCAACTGCCCCTGAGACAAGGTTTCCATTCTCTTCCTCCAGTCAAAATGCTTCAGTAACACCAGCCAATGTTTGGTCAAAGGCCGAAGTCAAATTCTTTCCAACGCAGTTTATCTACCAGCTCAACAGCAAATGAATGGAACATATGCTTGGTTCTATCCCCCCGGGTGTTGACTTCAAGGCTTCTTCATGTTTTATTGAATTGCAGAAGATACATAAAATGATTTCAGTGAAGAAGCATACAAACAATTTCCAACTGAAGATCAAATTGAAGATGTGTTTCCAGTACTTCCACACTTTGACATTTGATGAGCCCTTCTTGCCCAAGTTACAATGTTCTCTTCACAGGATCATCTCCTGCAAGCGTTCAAAGATATTATAGTTTATCTAACCTACTTTTGAAGAATACTCATCTCAATTCTCCAACATCAGATGATCAAGTACCCCTTTAATTCCAAAGACCCTCCAACCTCCTCTGCGGACAATTCGAAAGCAGAAATGCTTGTTGTTGAATATCCCCATGCACACCCAGCTGTTTCTAGTGATGCATCATTGATTCTTGCAAACATTGCAATGATTTGCCTCAAGGTTGGGAGGATTTTTTGGTTGGTGATTTCTTGGTTGGTGATTTTTTGGTTGGTGATTTCCGGGTTGGTTATACTTTTGCACCATCTTGTTGCTATAAAAGATCAAAAAAGGTCAGAAAACTTTGACCTGAGTGAGTCAAAGTGGAAAATCTAGTATTACCCGAAGATGCCATCACAACTATCTTTCAACACTTGTTCAAACTCTTCCAGTCCAATTTCTCCTGTTCTAGGGGATTCATGGATCTCACCAGTCTTCCACATACTGATAAATATCAGCCAAAGTTGATAGAGGTCTTCCGGCTTGAGTCTTTCATAATCTTCTATTGCTAATGCTTGAGAGGAAGCCAAAAAGGTATGTAAGGTTGAAGGAGGGAGGATTGCCCAAGGAGAGATGTATTGATTCCCAAAAGTTGTCCAGGGCTTGGGATTCATGACCCTCCTGAGTGGTTGAGTGAGTAATGAGGAGTTGTAACAAATATATTGTCTCCAGGACACGTGCAGCTGGGGG